>JAHWFP010014066.1:248525-272507 GCA_023313725.1 Lithobius niger
AATCTGTGAATGTTCATGTCCCGCATTTGCCTCTCAAAATTAATTTTATGTTGAAATAATTAAACACCCCAAAATGATAAAATTTTGCCTAACAAAACATTTCAACAAGAAATAAACATCATTCATAAAAATCGTTAAGAGTTTTACGCAAGTGAGCTTTAGCCACAAGTTTGCAATTGACATCTCACCTAAAACTGATAAATAAAATGCTTTGCTAAGGTACAATCCAACTCCATTAGCAGCATTGCAATAGTAATTTCCTTCCTTTTCCTTAGTAATATGTTTGATATAAACAGTGCCATTGGGGTAGATCGTAGTATTTCTTGAAGTCAGCTTCTGCCTGTTGTGTCCTTCATTGTCTGAAAGAAGTAAATACCATGTCTACATGCAGTCTGATTCATGGAAAAAGTATCAAGACTCACGTTTGAAATTAGTCACTTTAATAAATAGCCTACCTTTAGTCCACTTCCAAGTAATAGTTGGAATTGGCAAGCCATCTGCTTTACAGTGAATATATACATCACTACCACTCTCAACTATCATATCCTCTGGCTGCAAAACCCATTTCGGTGGAACTGAAATTAAAAAAAAAAAACTTTTGATTAATTTGAACCACTGAAATACATTCTGCCAGTAAAATTGTATGAATGTGTAAAAAGAAGCCTTACAGTTAACAAGTACGTATTTAGTGTACTACACTGAGCTGCATAACACGTAACAAGTGTGATCCCCATGTAAATATACAGTTCTGTAAGAACTAGACATGTCATTGATAACATGATAAAAATGTCTGAACATAATTTTACAAACACAAACCTTTGCTAATATTTAGTTTTTCCATCAAACGTAATCAACAAATACTAAAATCAAAACTTGGAGGCATTGTTACATCTGCAATGCCCACAAACAATTCGAGCTTCATGGATAGGCCAAGTAACCATCAAATTTACTGCTGCCAACAAGCAGTATGGCCCCATATTTATTAACTCAAGAGTTTATACAGGCTGAAACTCATGGGGTTAAATTATGGTGAACCTTGCCAATATTGGACTTTACTACTGAACAGAGCCTGCTTCACCGATTGATGAATCATGAATAATTATACTGTCACCATAGCTATTACCTTGCTTATGTTCCGTTACATCTCCAATTCCAGACAAATAATTCTACCAATTAAAAATAACAATAATAATATGTTTATTGTGTACATTGTTCGAATTTAAATTAATAACTTGTGTGAGCTACCGTAACAACACATAATACAATATTTGTTTAATAATATACTGAATACATGAATATTTGTGTCTGGATTGTTAGTAGTGTTAGTTTTATTAGGTTTTATAACTTTTTATAAGTGTATCTATTTATTGTCGTTCATGTTTGCTTTGGAAATGTAACATTTTTTTTCGTTGGTTAATGTGTATGGTAAAAAAAATTAAAATGTTCTTCTACCATATGTATTGTTCCAATAGGACAATTTAAATCTTTGAGACAATATTAAAATGCACACTTTTTGGTTTATCATAAGTTTTTACATGTGTTTGTGTAATAATTTTTTAATATTGTGATATAGTTTCTTAATTTATTTATTTTTAATGGGTTGTCATGAAGAAAGATAACATTTCCTCTTCTTTTCCAAATAATACCTTTACTGATTTATTTTGTGCTTTTTCTGCCATCTTATTATTATATATTCTGAAGCAAAGCCATAAATTCCGATTCTATACTGCAGAATGCAACTTATCCATGCTTCATATAGATTTTTTGATTTTTATTGCATAGAATATGTTTTACATTATATAATTTTGGTATCATCTGTCTAAGTTTTATTATCAGTTTCTTAATATGGTGTTTAAATCCAATTTTGAGTCAATTTCTATTCCTAAACATTTTGCTGTATCTTTTTAATCAATTTTTCTACAACTTTTGAAAAGTTTTTTTGTTTATACCATTTCTCATAAATTCGCATTGTCACTGTGCGTAATTAAGTTGATCGTATGTTTATCTTTCATTTTCAGCAATTTTATTTCTAATTGAACCGTTTTTCATCACTTATGTATAATTCATCCATTGATCATATCGAAGTCTTTTATGTAGATCCATTCATTTCTGTATGATTTGAGTTTACGGACAACAATATTGTATCATGTGCAAACATGTATAATAGAGTTCTCTTAATGTACTTATATATGTCATTTCCATATCTCAAAAATAATGATGGACCTAACACCAACCCTTGAGTTATTCCATTAATTTTTACTGTTGCTTTCCTGTTAGTTAAATAACCTTTAATTGGATTATATATTTTCCCTCGTAAACCAATCTTTCACTTTTTTCATTAAAACCTCCTGGTCAAATGACTTTTGTAGGTCGATAAGTACTACACCAAATTTTTTTTTCATCTAATGCTTTTGTAATTATTTCATTTATTTATATTAATAAGCCCGTTGTACTTTGTTTTTGTATTTGTATCCATATTGTATTTTATTTAACAAAATAAATTTATCTAATTATTCTGTTATTTTATTCGAAAAATCTTTCAATTATTTTATCTATTATCGATAATAACGAAATAGGTCTATAATTACACCCTATATTTGAGGAGCCATTTGCACGGCCCTGAGTACTTCTTTTTGCAACCTGCTTAGTCAGCCACTCTTAACTATGCTTTTATTGGTTATGGCCAGCCATAATACATTGTGTTGCGTGACGTACTTTTTTAACCTGCTTGTTTAAATATTTAATGGCTGATGTAAGTGGCACATTAATGCGCCCTTTCTTCCTCTCTCCGCCTTTCTTTGGCAGTTAACTTTTATTATTATTATATATAGATGCAGGAAACGAAGTATTATTTTTTTTATTAGGTGTCGAAATGTTATTGCAATCATTAGTTCCCACTGTCTTTCACTCAAAAAAACCTATGCAGTATTAAGGTAAATTATGGTTTTATTGGATATATGTATAATATGGTTTACGAAGAGCTTAATTTTAGACTAGTTCAACTAATAATGAATAAATTAAATTTTTTCAAATATGTTCAACTCAACATTTCTAGTAAAACTTGCCAGTTATCGAAATGTTATTTTTCATGACTTATGACCAATGAGATTCATATCATACTTTTACAGAAATCAGTAGTCACCATGCATTCATGGCAGTTACCATTGGCTACAGACAAATGTATGTGCCTGCATGTGGAAAATTCGCACATCTTAATTTACTACAGTATTGGTAATGATTCTTTAGATCTGACTGATTCGGTGAGGGGTTTGGGGATCCTCTTTAAGTCTGACCTCAAATCTTCACTTCACTTCTGCCATATAACAATATCTGTGATCGTCGTGCAGCTATTGTTCGCCGCTGCTTTACATCTGGTAACTGGGAAACATTGCTGTAGGCATTTAAAGTTTATGTTTGTCCGACGTTGGACTTTGCAAGTCAGGTCTGGTCGTCTCATCTTTTAAAGGATGTGGACAAGGTTGAATCCATACAAAGGCGCTTTACAAAATCATTGCCTGGTCTGTAATCATTGCCCTATAAGGAACTTCTTGCACGGCTCGAGTTGGATTCTCTGGAACTCCGTAGACTAAAGGTGGATTTAATCTTAACCTACAAAATTGTTGATCATCTTCTACCAGTCGAGCTTCCTTTCTTCAAACTTCAAACTTTTACTAAGACTAGAGGACATAACCTCAAGCTTGTTCATCAGTATTGTCATGTCAATACCAGAAAATATTTTTTCTCATGTTGTGTTGTCCCAGATTGGAATGTATCTGCCCGGGTGGTTGTATCTGCCACGTCGGTGGAGGGGTTTAAACGTGTGTTGAACAAGGCTAATCTTCGCCAGCATTTGTTGTGGCCTATGTACTATAACTAGTAATGGGTTTGTATTTTACTGCTTGCTTTTTCTTTAACGGGAGGCTGGGCATAAGTGATGGGTCTCCCCACCCTATCCTGTCTCACTGACCTTTCAGGTCAGCAAATTGTATTTTATTATTATTATTATCTTTGTTGTCAAGCAAATGTGATTACATTTTGGTTTTCAAATAAAGTTCCTCTAGTTCGAATACCATAATTCTCTTCTCTCAAAAATAACCAATTTATGAATTAAGCTAATTACATATCGTATTCATTAAATAAAAAACAGTCTAACTTAACATAACAAAATAGTTTTTATTGGAAATGAAGATAGGTTTCAAAATTATTGTGTTTGTTTGTAATATGTTATACGGGGCGAAAAGCCAATGGGCTCAAGATTGGTTTAATAAATACGGATGCAAACCTATTTACGTTGCCATTTGAACTTATATATTAGACTGCCTCAGTGGGGAATCGAACCCGGGACCTTTGAAATCAAAGGCCAAGGTCCTACCGCTGAGCCATACAGACACGGCCTTGTCAGTATGGCTCAGAGGTAGGACCTTGGCCTTTGATTTCAAAAGTCCCGGGTTCGATTTCCCGCAGAGGCAGTCTGCCATATAAGTCCGAAAGGCAACGTAAATAGGTTTGCATCCGTATTTATTCGTTTATAATAAGCAGTAAACTGAGGAACTAGCCTGAGACACGTGGCCAGTCTGTAATACTGCAGTCTGACAGGATTAAAAATACCTATTGGTACTACCAAGATATAGGCATTTACATTAAAATTGTTAAAGAATTTGTTTACCCTGAATTTGTAATTTAGCAACATGTGATGCACTGCCAGCGTCGTTCCTTGCCATACAAGTATAATTGCCATTGTGGTTAGATGAGACAGGATCAATAGTTAGAACACTCGAAAACTCATCAAAATCTCTAATAGAGATTGCTAAGTGGGCTGGAATATGATCACCATCCTTGAGCCACGTGATAGTTAGAGGTAAATCTCCTCGACTGATAACGCAAGACACACGTACAAACATTCCTTCAAGTAAATGTTCATCTTGGAAGGAGAAGGGAACGATCTTTGGTGGGACTGAAAGAAACAAATTTAGAATATCCAATTAATAAATTAATAGAATAAAAATTACCATTAACAGAAAGCAGGGTAGAGTGGACAACTGTTGCTGCAAAGTTGCTTGCAACACATGAGTAGTTGCCTGCATGTTGACTTCTGAGATTTTCGATAGTCAAAATATTTGAATAATCATCAATGGGTCGAATTACTATTCCAGGAATGAAGGAAACAGATTGTCCATCTTTAGTCCATTTTATATCAATTGGTAAATCTCCTTGATAAACGACACAAGAGACTCGTGCAAGAACTCCTTCCACAAGACCAGATTCTTGGAAGGAAAATGGAATGATCTTTGGAGCAACTGCAAGAAGAGTAGTCACAAATAAATTCCAAATATCGTTTACTTCTCTCCAATGAACAATGAAACTAACAAATGTTAAAAGCAATGTTTTCATCTTAAAAAGTGGTGACACTAGAAAAAGAATGATCATAATTGGGTTTAAATTATTTGATTGTGTTACCATAAACTAGAAGTTCAGCAGTGTATGAAACCGTAGCTGCCTCGTTGCTTGCGACACATGTATAGTTGCCAGAATGACCAGATGAAACACTTTCTATGCTTAAGGAATTAGCATGGCCATCGTAACTCCGTGTGACAATACCCAGAGAAGAAGAAATTATTTGACCGTCTTTTAACCATTGGAATCGCAGCGGAAGGTCTCCCTGGCTGACAGCACAAATAATATGTGCTCGCATACCTTTGAAGAACTGATCATCTTGGAACGCAAAAGGAAGAATCTTAGGTGGAACTGAAAGAAGTCAAAGAAATAGGATTACCATTAACTGCAAGCCGAGCTGTGTAAGAGACTGATGCAGCTGGATTCTTGGCTAAGCAAGTGTAATTGCCATTATGTCGGGGACTGATGGATGCAATGGTTAAAATGCTGGAGAATTCATCAATATCTCTAATGGATACCCCTAGGAAAGGTTGAATGGGTTGGCTATCTTTAAGCCATTTCAAAGTAATTGGTAGATCTCCTTCCAAAACCACGCACTGAAGACGGCCTCGCATTCCTTCTCGAACAAGTTCATCTTGGAAAGAGAATGGAGCTAGCTTTGGGGGAACTGGAAAAAGATACTAGTGAGAAAAGTTGTGCGTTAAATTATTCACAACATATAACAAACATAAACTCTTTGTGCAAGTGCTGCAAAAATATTTTATTACTGTAAAACATAAAAATAATTTTAAAATATGTACTTTTATGAGGTTCAGTTAAACCTTACTTTAAACATCAAACGATCTCGTTTTTGTTTTCTAATAAGCATATGGTTCATGCAATCAATACCTTTAAAAGAGGCTAAAGCAGTGGTAGAAGTTGATATAAAATAAATTTAGGACATCATGGACCAAATTTCAGGACACTTTCAGGACATTTATTCAAATTTAAAAAATTTTTAAACTACGTTTCAGTTTGGAGTATCAGTTAGGCAGGTTATCAAACTAAAATAAAATGTTCCTTTTACTATGCATTTTCATTTAGCCGGTTGTTTTCCTTTTCTTACTTGAAGGGTGGTTCCCAGAGTGTTTTGCACAGTGTATTTCATTTTTTTTAATTTTCCAATTTGCTACAAACTTAATAGTTTTTCAGTACCAGTATAGTATGTTAATCATTGTTTGTACCACTTTAAAATGTAGCACTAATTCAATCGTAATTTTTGTAACATACTGCACAATACAGCGGGATCTAACATTCAAAACACGTATGCCTAATGTTAGCGATAGCCGGTTGAAGGGTGGCTATCACGTGTGATGGCTATGCACACGTAGTGGCTATCACATTTAGTGTGATGGTATGCATGTCCATGATGGCAGGTACTGGTGACTGGCTGGCTAAACACGTTGCTTAGCAACTACCAAGATCCATGCAGAAGCATTCTCCCTAATTTCGTGAACGATACAGTGCAAGCGTTCTATCATTACCGTATTTGTTATGCCGGTACAAAAATGAAGGCTTAGATATTAATTCCTTTTTATTAAGTGTGATTACTTTTAGAATTTAGATAAATTTCAGGAATTTCAGGACATAATGTGAAAAATAAGGACATTTCAGGACAAATTTTCAAAAATCAGGAATTTCAGGAATATCAGGACAACTTCTACCACTGTTAAAGTAAAACATGCACGTGGTACTGCTGTTAACTGTTGTAGATAAAAGCAAGTGAATTTAAAAACTAAGACTTTGATTTAAAAAGTATGTTAGATTGTACCCATTCAGGTGCAAATTTTAATTATAACCTATCATTTAGTCTATTTGTTAGATTCACAATTCCACGATGTAGCATCACAATACGGTATGGATATGATGGATATACCAGTAATGTGATCAGTTTGCTTTTTTTTAAATTGTGTACTGAGAGTTGAACTCTCTCGTAACGATTATTATAAACTTAGAAATCAGATAGCCAGCCCACCTACGTGCTCCTGGTGAAAGGCTAGTTTTCAAATGGACTAAAATTACAATCATTTTAATAAGTAGAACATTTTTCATTTGCCGAAGTTGTCTAGAATATTGCAGCCAGGCTTGGTGCCCCATTATAAACTGCCCCATTATATACATTGAGGAAAACAACTCAAATAAAACCATAAGTGTTGTTCAGGGGTTTCCTCAACTCTCTTGAAAAACACTTATATAATTTCAATCATATGTAATAATAATAATCCACTTTAACCATCATAGAAAGATGGTATGGAAAACGGAAGAGCAATAGCTTTGGGGCTGAAAACTCTACTTACTAATAATAATTCTTGGCTAAAGAAATACAACACAGTAGAATCAGTATTATGATTAAAAATCATGAGCATCGCTGCAACAGTAATCATAAAGTGACATTACATTTCAGAAACAGCAAAGTTTATAGTTCGTATTCCCAGACAGTGACACAAAAGTGGTTATTAGTTTAAAAAGAACAGAAAGAAACTAAACCAACCAAGAATCTTCAAGTGCACCTCTGCTTTCACAGTGTTTCCTTTCTGGTCTGTCACAGTGCAACTGTACAAACCACTGTCAACTGTCCGATGAAGATCCTGCATTTCTAATCGGCCATCACGCAGGATTATTTGACGAGTTCCGCTTGGGAGTGTTATTCCATCTGGGAACAGAAAAGAAGTTTGTATTGCTTCTTTTTCATACTATTACGACATGCATTGTGTGAAACCACCAATTCTGTTTGGGTCAAACATTTCATGAAATTTGCCCAGGACTATATACAAAAAAAATTTCAGAACTGTGTACTACTATATTCATCACTATTTTTAGTGTAAATAGAAATTGACTAAAAGGCATTTAACTGACCACAAACAAACGATCTAAAACCTGATAAGTCACTAATGCTAAGTCTAATCCTAAAAAATACCAAATTCCTGCTATATCTCCAAAATATCTTTTTCCATTTTAATACAATGTTGTAGTTTATCTTCATTCCCAAGATGGCAGACTGACGTGAAGTGCTTGTGTGTTAGCTGTGTGTTTTTATTTTTTATTTTTTTTTTTATTTTTACCTCTTTGAATAATGAAGCCAAATTACGACAGCTTCGAAATTTTAAAGTACTGTTCACCCGTTTGATGCGTGGAGCTTTCTTGTGTTATTGTTAGCCGTATTATCCACAAAAACTCTAGGGCTATTACTACTGAGAATTTTTGTTTTCTTTCCACAAAACGAGCGCCATGGTCGACTTAAACTGAAAACACCCCGGCAAATCGAAAGTACTTTTTTTCATTTAAAAATATTTCATACATGAATTAAGCTTAATAGGGAGAAACAGTAAATACGTACAGTTGCAAATCTATTTCCTCTGCCTTAAATATCATATTGTCAGAGCAGGAATTGACCTTCCAGCCTTTGAGAGCAAAAGCCGATGCCCTACAGTTCGTCCATACTGATACGGCCTAATGGTTCACACAAGAAACACATTGGTCAAGAAACATAATTTATTTCAGTATGGAGACAAGCATACGAGTATTTTAGGCCTATTGTGCCGTAATAAGCAAAGGGCGAATATAGCTTTCTATGGATGAATGAATGATCTGTTTGAGAGAATGAACGCAGAAATGATCAACCAGCAATGCTCAACCAGCAATGATCAACTGTTTCTTGCCTAAAAGAGGAATAGGACAGGCCTTGGCATTTCTTGGAAACGACAGGTATTGGCATTTCTAGGAAACGACAGGTATTGGCATTTCTTGGAAACGACAAGTATTGGCATTTCTTGGAAACGACAGGTATTGGCATTTCTAGGAAACGACAGGTATTGGCATTTCTAGGTAACGACAGGTATTGGCATTTCTTGGAAACGACAAGTATTGGCATTTCTTGGAAACGACAGGTATGAGCATTTATTAGAAATGAGTTCAACGACATGAAATCTTAAATGGCATTATTTCACGAGCAAAGCTGTGACTGTCTCCGGGTTCTCTATTAAAACGTAAATGTCACCAAACGGGAATAAAAAGTAGGACTACTATTACAAAATGGTTAAAATGTAACAATGCCAAAGTTTCACAAACTCAAGTGTACCCAAGTATCATCAGAAGTTAGCAAAAATAATTTTAAAAATTCTAAAAATAATAAAAAATTTCTTTAAAATCAATAAACGAGTTTTTAAATTTGAATTGCAGCTTGGCGTGATTTTGCTAAGTTGTTCGAAGCCACCCACATACATTGTTTTAAACAATTTTTTTTTGTTGTAGTGGGAGAAAAGAATAAATTGTCCCGAATGGAATTACATCGTTATTTAACATTAAATACAATGTGAGCCCTGTATACGAAATACGAGCATTGTGTTTGGTTGCATTGTTTTTCGATTAAATGACAATGAAAATTATCTCTGCAAACTCAAATAAGTGTTTGCAGTAAATCAGGTTGATTGTTTTTTCATGACAGGTTTCGAAGGCTTTAGATCAGCTGATGGTCCATTAAAAAAACATACGAAACAAGTACGTGAAAGTATGCGCTGGCTAAGATAGCGTAAAAGACTACGATGCTCCTTCAACAGCTATAGACTAATTCCTCCTTCAGAAAACGTCCAAGATTCAAAATTAAGCCTGTTCATCTGTACGAGAATTTGTTTGCATCAGATGTCTTAAAGCTCAAAAAACTTTATTTAAATTGATTCAAAATTTAATTCTTTGATGTGGCAACATTTGACATCTGTTGTACAATTATGCAATGCTATCTTATTTGAATCAGTGTAGTAATGTTTCCCTATATGCAAAAGCAATCGCGTAAATATCACGTTTATAATTACCAACCTTTTTCCCAAATAACTTTATTGAATGGGTATCCGTACACAGGGCAACTTAACGATGTTTTTTCTCCACTTACGGCTGCAACATTTGTTGCGGGTTTAGCACCAAGTGCTCCTAAAACGTAAGAAAAATATTTAAACGAAGCTTGTACGTTATGTAACATATAAACTAAACCTTTCATTAAACTGAAATAGGCACTAACCATAAATATTCACGCGGGCACTGTGTTCTATTTTTCCAGCTTTGTTTTTAGCTTTACAAGTATACAATCCTCCGTCTTCTCTTTTAGTTTGTCTAATAGACACAGTACTAACAATATAACCTTCTTCATTGATAGACTCAGTCTGTTTCCATCTTCTGTCATTAGAAAGGGAAAGTCCATCCACAAACCAAGAGACTTCAGGGGTAGGGGAACCAGAAAAAATACACTTCATGCTGACTGGTGGACCTGGCTGGAGAAGTTGATCTTCATGTCCTGTGATTATTGTTGGCGGTCCATCTATTGATTTGAAAGGTTAGGATTGAATAAGATGCAATATTGCTACGTACATTTTGTTTTGGCGTTTCCATGTTAAGCTTGTACATAATCTCGTAATAATTATAATAAGTTTAAGTAAGTTGTCGTGTTTGCCCAGCTCTACAGTCTGTTCCACATTATGTTTGCAGGAAACTGACTGTATGACGCCAAGTTTCCTTGCACCACGAGTACAAAAACGTGTGGGTATCACACTTGTAGACTCTGCAGAGTTACTATTCGAGTCTACGAGTGTGATATTTATGTGTTTTTGCACTCGTAGTGGAAGGAAACGTAGCATCATGCAGTCAGTTTCTAGCAAACATAATGTGGAACGGACTATAGCATCAAATGGCTATAGCTCTTGTTATAATTGTGTTAGTGCAAGATACTCCCAACAAGCCACGGCATGGATTGGAAGTTCTCACCACTAAATTACATGTACCATGCCATGCAAGCAAAGGCTGCCCAATAAAAAATAAGCAACTGGGCCGGAATGGAAACAAGTGGCACAAACATTTAACACGGTGAATTGGTTATCTTGTGCCTGACCCCACATGAATTTAGTAGTGTGAAATCATTTAAAAAGAAACCTTTGGGATCTAGCATGGTTAAACCTTTCAAAAAAGAGAACCTAGTGTATGTCCTAATTTTGTCGTCTTGGTTCAAGTGAAAAAATATTTATAATTGATGAAAATTCAAAGAAACTTTTGCTTTTAAGACCTTCCAAATATTTTTCAAATATGTTTTGTATTGAACCAACATACGCATATCCTTGACAAAAAGGAGTGACCATACTGTACTAGTGTACTTAGGAATGGTCATCGTGGAAATATTGTAAAGGGGCACAGAAAGTTAAAACGTAACAGGATACAAAGCAAAGTGTTAGTAGCCATTCCTGGTCTTTGTCCGGGACTTTTGTAGGAAGTCCTCTTTCTGGTCTTAGGAGAACCGGAAACTGGCTACCTATCCACAAGAACGAGGGAATAATAATTTTAACATTCTTAGAACCAATGTCCAAAGTCCTGCACTTGGAAACGAATACAGGAAACAGTCATTTATCATAATGTACGATACCACTTCGCCTGTCATGCCATTTACCACTGGAGGTTTCTTTTGTGATAGGTATATATAATGAATCTTACCTCCTAAAGTCATAAAAGCAGCTCCAAAGTTTGAATCTTTATCATTTTTTGCCAGACATTGATATATTCCAACATGGGCTGATGTCATAGATGAAATGTGTACAGTGATATTTCCATGTAATTCAATTCCATCAATTGGCAGACGTTGACCATCTTTGAACCAAATGATGCTATCAGCTGGAAATCCACTGACTTTACAAGTTAATTTGGCTGAATGACCAATATCAACAGAAATGGATGAGGGGTCAATTTTAACTTCCAGAGGTGCTGCAAATAAAAAAAAAACCTCAATCAGGTTTTTCAATATATATTACATGGAGAAAATAAGTTTCCTTGTTCCAGTATAATTTCCCTAAAAAGCTCTCATAAACCTGGAAAAGGAGTTAAAGAGTTCGTTTTTTCACACATAAGTACAAGATGATCAAATGACCCAATTTCTGTTGTGCATAGCTCCCTTACATACCCACCTGACAGATGCATTAGTTGTCAAGTCAATACTACAGGCACGTTGTCTGTGTTTTTCGTTTGTATCAATAAGCAACAGTTAATCGTTTTCATATATTTTAAGGAACGTTTCACAAAGACAGAAGCTCCCGTTACCATCACTGTTCCCATCCGTACGATTCTGTTAATTTCGAAGCAAACAAATAATTACATTATTGTAATAAAGCTGTTTATGATAATTGTACAAATAAATTGTGCTTCAGTAGCTTTACATAATCAAACAACTAGGCTTAAGTTCCTATGAATCTCCTTCACTGACCAACTCATGTACTCATTTAATGCATATAATTTATATTTATTATGAAACTTTAAACATTACTTGAATAATGTTATATGGTACCTGTTACAAAGAGTTCAGTTTCAGACATGGCGGTACCAGCGTCGTTAGTTACAGTACAGATGTACATTCCAGCATCAGCTTTTTCCACAGAATTGATATTCAAGGATCCAGACAGCTGATCTTTCGCTATTACTTGAGCTGATTTTGTTGATCTGGACCATCTACTCACAAAATGAATGACACATGATAAGGAAGCAGTATATTTGCTACCTATACAATAAAACAGAGAAAATAATTAAACCGACTTGAAGAGATGAACTTATGTATTAAAAAAGGCATTAAGTGCTAAAGAAATTCTAAACACGACGTTTCAACTCTCTAGAGCGGAGTCTTTATCAAGTAAAAAAAAACGTTTAAAAATCTTGTAGCTAAGTCAAACGTTAACCATAACAACCACTCATAAAATTGTACATAATATAAAATCCTTATGCAGAAACGCGATCACCCAGACTGCTGGAATCCGCCTGAGAGGAAGTAGAATGTGGATGGTTTTCCAGGATGTAGATTGTAGATGCCTAAATGACAGGCCCATTGGTTCTCTTTGGTTGAAAACCCGTGATGTCATTGATGCTTGCAAATTTTTATATATTCGGTAATATTATTGGCTACTAGAATCCTGTGATTTAGGAACACTTTGTTGATTCAAAAATATGCAAAGTGTTTACAAATTTAGTTTCACCCTTTCCTTAGGAATTTGAAAAATAATTGAGGTTGCCTGAATTATATATTTTATAAGAGTGGTTGTAATGGTTAACGTTTGACTTGCTGTGACTTAGCTGTAAGATTTTTTAAGTTTTTTTTTTTTTTACTTGATAATGACTCCTGTCTAGACTGTCGAAATTTCGTGATTAAAATGACTTTACCACTTAATGGCTGTTTTTAAACATAAATGTAGAAAAGTGTTTTTTAATCTACACTGTTGAAGAGATGAACCTATTAGCAATTCTAGCATCAGTCCGGAAAAAATATTGTTTGACATACCGGCTTAGGTTTGCCTAATGCAGCACAACAGCATGGGATGCATTATTTCATGCATTCTTCTATCAGTAAAGGCTGATAGTACTTTTAAATACCTTGGTTTGATTTTCATGTCATAATATTCGACAAGTAGAACCAAGATAGCTTTCATTTATGAACTTTGATTAAACATTTTTGTTTATACCTGAATTAAGTTTGGGAAAACTTGGTATTCAGCTAACATAGTAATTATCACTTTAAAATGTAGCAGCCAATTTAGAAATAATATCCTTTGCAGGCCTTTTTGGTTTGTAAATACCAATAGCCTTAGTAACCACTGAATTAATTGCAAACAAACAACAAAATGATATTTACGTGATAACGGGCGTTGGATTTCCTTGGGCTTCGCATGGAAGAAAAGCTTTTTCACGAACTTGTGCAAAAACTGCCTTTTTGTTATAAATGATTTTTGGTGGAACATTGCCTTGGGGATCTGTAGGATAGGAAATATGATAATTCAGTTACACATTTATATATTAAAATAGGTGCAGTTATACCTTAATGTTGTGCCTTAGTTCACAGATGAGGTTAACAGGTTAAGGAAGTGAAAAGCCCGCAGTAATGATTGGTCTGATGAGAAAATAAAAATTAAAAAAAGAAAGATAGACGTCTAGCCAGATCATTGGTTAATGCCGAATGATTGTTACATTAATTTGTCATCACTGCCTTTGAGGTGACGTATTATACTTTATCTTCAACAAACCTGTAACAAATATTTTCCCAGCAGTTAGACTGCTTTTGTTTTCTCCAGTTAGTCTGTTGGTTGTTTGACAAAGAAAGCTACTAGTACCATCATTGGCTTCAATATCTTGAATATAGAGTTCTCCTTCAGGACCAATGATGTATTTAGAATCTACAAACAAAATGTCAACTGTTAGCTTGTAATTTTTGTGAACAACGATAAACACAAATCTGTATAATGTGTAAGCATCAAGTGGAACATATAAACTAAGTACACCCAGAATTTTGACTGCTCAACTTAAAATATGTAAGTTATTGGAAAATCTTCTTTATTTCCTCCATTCCATACTGTTGCTAAAAACTGGTTGAACCAAGGTAACGGTCATTATTACCGTGGTTGGAAGGGGGGGAGGTAGTAACAGGGAATTTTCGAGTATTTTCGAGGTGGACCCTGAACTTTTTTGCCCTGTTGGGGGCAGTTAGAAAAAGCAGTAACCAAAGTAGGGGAGCATACAATTATTTTAATCCTCAAAAATGTCACTTTCAACATGGGATATTTTCTATTATTAGCACCACCCACTATTATTAGCACAGTATCTTATCGGTCTTGTAGAGTGAGGTTATTATCGACGAAATTATTTAACTATTTTTTTGTGAAGAAAAGTGATGATTACAATTATAACAGTAAATTAACTTACTATGATTGTTGTTATCTGAAGATATAGTCCCCATCGAATCTTTGATCCATGAAGTGATGGTGACATAATTGGTGAGGAAGCTGGGTACATGGCATTTCATGACTGCTGTATTGCCTCTCATTGTAAATACATCGTAGACATAGACATCGTATGGCTGCATAACAACTAATAAGAAAGACGTACAAAGATGTTAGTCACCAAAATGAAAAATTTGAATTATATCTGTACGAGAAGTGTTTGTCTCTAAAGACGAAAGCTTTTTTTAACTTCAAAATACGAAAAAAGCAGTAGTCATACGTTCTTTTCAGTACGGTTAGGCAACACAATATTATAGTTAAATTTCGTACACAGCCTCCAATAAAGCCTGACTTAACAATACCATCAACGACCTAAATTCCTTAAACTTGATTCTCTTGAATTACGTAGATTAAAAGCCGATCTAATCCTAACTTTCAAAATTTTACATGGTATATTACCATTTGATATCCCATTCTTTGAGATTTGCACTACTACACATACCAGGGTTCATACACTAAAATTAATAATTCCCAAATCAAAATTAAACTGCAGGAAGTATTTCTTCTGCATTACGGTCATTCCAGCTTGAAATTTGTTGAGTGAGGAGGCGGTCTCGGCTCCTTCGGAGTACATCTTCAGGAAATTATTGGACAAACACTGCTTGAAGGCATTCCTTTTGCGGTCGGAATTTTGTACCTAAAGGCATTAGCCTGTCTTTTAAACTGGGCATGCTCACAGTGGTTATTTACATAACCCTTTCTTTGCCCTTTTGCCGCTAGTGGCAAATAAAGTCTTATTATTATTATATGCTAGGTTTCATCAGTCAACTAGCTCCAAAAATTCCAAAAGCCACGATTATGAATTTAAATTCAACACTCACTGAAAATAGTTAACTACGTGACCATTAGAAAAGAAGTCAAGTTTACTGATTTTTCATCAAATCAGAACAAAAGACATACCAACACTTGTATGCAACACTTGGAAGACAAAGTTGCACCATGAAATAAGTGCGTTCTAAACCATTATTTGCATCCTTCAATTCAAGAAAAGTTAACAAGCAAATGTATAGGCACGTACACGTATAAGGCAAAATTCATGTAAACTACACAACAAAATCATACCAGCTTTAACTTTAACTTCACTGGATACAAGTGTTCCTTTAGAATTAGTGATAGAACATCTATAAGCCGTGGCATGAACATCTTGACGAAATTCTTCAGCTTTAAATGGAGACAAAATTAAATTCCCATCGAAATCAGTTTTCCTTAAACCACTGATCTCTATTAATGGAGAGCCATCCGCCATATGCCATTTCACTTCCGGTTGAGGACTTCCTTTTGCTGAACAAGGAATTCGAGTTCCTGTGGAATTGGAAAATTCCACTAAAGGAGGAGGAGGAGAGGAGAAAGATGGTAAGTCCAAATCTGAAAAATTAACAAATAAATAACGGTATCAAAACGAGACAAGCGCCTGTTTAACTCAAAATACAAATAAAAACTTGTCACAAAGCTTTTCTGCGAAGACACATTTGCAATTTCAACTTCTGTTTGTGTTGATAACTGCCACCCTGGTGGAAGAAAGATCTTACAGCAGTGTTTTTTTTTTTTTTTTTTTTTGCATTTATTTGTTGATACTTTAATTTATATTGATAAAAGTGTTCGAGAGTTGGCAGCCTAATCTATTTGCTATTTGATCTAAACTACATTGGGTTTGTACACTCCCATATCCCCCATCGAGAATTTTAAAAAA
The DNA here is from genome assembly GCA_023313725.1 of Lithobius niger. Taxonomy (NCBI): domain Eukaryota; kingdom Metazoa; phylum Arthropoda; class Chilopoda; order Lithobiomorpha; family Lithobiidae; genus Lithobius; species Lithobius niger. Next base: position 265,434 of record JAHWFP010014066.1, read on the forward strand.
TGATTTAAAGTGCATGACGGTTCTGCTGGACGCGTTATCCATTGCTTATTGGTTTGGGTTGTTGCACATTTAGAAGATTTAATGCAGTGGCGTAACAATCTTAGGCTGGGCCCCTACGCAAAATTTGTTTGCTCCCTCCACAAAGAAACTTATTTTGCAACAAACATGTAATGAATGCTGAAAGCACACTCAAGGATATTGTTCTTTTTTTTTTTTGCCCGGAAGGGAGGAGGACCACAAAATAGGACCCGAGAATTCGAGAATTCAGCTAATGGATCTAGGAAGAAGAATGCAGTAAGAAGAACAATGAAGATTGCAATAGGTTATCTGATCCTCAACGTTTCAACGAACTTTAAGTGATTCAATAAATCAATGACATTGTCTGTGTTCATTTTATTTGCTTTCACACATCCTGTACTGAGCAAACAAATGCAATTTTATTCGTTCAGCCGACATAGTACTACGAAGGTAGTTTTCAATGAGTCTTAATTTAGTGACCTTAACGTCTACGAAGGCATATGATGGCGCCAGTCTTCAGGTTTTACCTCTGAGGAATAATGTAACTTGAACCTTTGCACAGTCAGTAGCAATGCGCAGTCAGCCTGTTTACAGAGTTTGTATTGCAAACAAAATGGGCCCTAGGGTTTGGGCCCCTACGCAAAGTGTAACCTTGCCTACCTATACGTTACACCACTAATATTATGCTGTTTATTGTTCGGCACAAAATACCTGTCACCTTATCTGAAAAAAAAATAATCTCTGAAATCAACGTTACTACTAATTTGGTCCAACTGGTATTATAACTCACGTTCATAAAAACATAAATGCTTCGTAGCCTTTCTTTTTAGTCTTCTGTACAGCCGTACCGGCTGAGAAGACTATTGCAACGACTTTGTCCGTCTGTCCGTCCGTCGCTTTTTCCAACTTCGAAATGGTATTGACAGCGTTAGTTTCATTGTCAAACGTTAGTTAAAAAACACGGCAAACATCGTTACTTCCTTATAGCTAACAGGCTTCTTCGACGTAACTAAACGAAATAATAACATATTTTGATCGTCGAATTGAAATCCTAAGTATAACAAGCAGCCGAAAATAGAAAAGGAGTTTAGCTTTCGTTTAAAATATTCTCGTCGCTTGTTGCATGAGTGAATAGGCTTACCTTCGAAGCAAATTCTCCATTCGACCTATGTGATGCTTAAGAAATAACAAAACTGCAGTTAATAAAAGTAGGCCTAAAATCACGTTACCACGGCAACATCAAGTTGCTATGAGTCGCTGCTGGTTGAATCAACAGCATATTAAAACTAATATCTATTGCGTCTCCCCAGTCACTTCCCTACTACCACTGATCTATATAGGCTACGTTGCGCATTATGTTGTAACACAAGATGTGTGCCCGAAGACACGCGATGTTTTAAAAATTGGCTTGCCCTACAATCCAATTCTCCGTTTGATACTACTTACGAAATTAAAACTACACGTAAAAATTAGGCCTAAAAGCTGACAATTACGCCAAAATAGGCCTAAGCTAACTTATTTTTTAACAAGCAATTGTGATGGTTACTGCTTTTAGATTATATAATGGAGATCGATGTTGCTGTGCGTGGTATAGATGTGAGCCACAACACTGGAAGTGGCAGAACTGTACAGAAAGCCAGTTGCGACTATGTAGTCGCTTTAGCCGCTTGTTCATATTTAGCATTTAACTTTTTCGTTAACGTGATAGTATTAATACAAACGTAAACTAAATTTGAAAATAACTACTGAGGCTACTTTGTATCCTTTCGACCATTTTCGTTTGCGTTGGAATAGTGTCAGAGGCAGTATCCACATTCAGAGAAGGCCTAAAGAAGTTGCGAAGTGAGTCAATGGTGACTGGCCACTGGCCACCAGTAGCTTACGCTGCCTTAATTAAACCCCCCAAAAAATTCCCGAGTGGTCTCGAGATCATTCTGTCCGCCTGCGTATTACGGGTCAAAACAACTTAATTTACAGTTGCTAAATTACAACTTAATTTAATATTCCAAAGTGTCTATCTGTAGCAAATCTAGGATGATATTTTAGGAGGGTTTGTTTCGCATCAACTAGGAGTTTGGAAAACTGTTTGTCGGTATATGGACCTACGACAAATTTTAATGAGGGGAGTAGGGTAGTGAGGGTCAATCTCCTGCATACACAGATGTAATAGTGTGGTTCTAAATATCGATGAACACTTTGCACGTTTTTTTTTTAATTACACAATCGTATTGTAGTATTTAGAAATATTTTGAGCAGAACTGGAATCACGAGTATTGCATCCAAAACCAAATTTTTGACATAGATACGAACGAATTAATTTTTAATCGTAGATCCCCTCGCAAATTAAAAATGTGTTGTTGGTGAAATAAAGACATCCGTGCCACAAGTCCTTTGATGCGAGGATAGACCTGTACATAGCCAACACCATTCAACAGCAAATTTCAGAAAAGACCTGCCCTGCATTTGTAATCATAATAATTTCAGAAATAAAATTAAAACGGCAACGAATTAACGTAATTAGTTTCACAGTAATTCCGTCACTAAAGAAAGGTTGCATATTATTACGCATATTACTCTAAGTTAAGCTGCTAATGGAGTTACAGTTTTAATAACAATAGCATCAGCTTGTAGTTCGTTGGCAAAATTATTAATGTTTTTTTTCAAGCGGAGCAATGACGGCGTCAGGACAGCATTGTTTGTTGTGCCGACAGAGGGCACATCTGGAAAAAGAGTGGGACAATGACTTTTTTTTCAAGGCAGCCGCATTAGGCAATTTTATTCCGTTTAATTCAACCTGAACGTAACGTAAGCGTCAATGCAATACATTTTTTTGTAAAATACTCCCCATAAGCACAGGAAATAATCAGGCTACACATATATTGCAAAGTTGCTACAAAAATAAATAAAACAAATAAATAAATTTGAAAAAATAAAAACATAAAAGCTCAGTTTATTCATATGATTTCAAGTTTACCTGCGAGCTTTTTTTTCTGGTGGTGACCTGAGTGTTGGGAACGGCGGGGGAGGAGGGGGGGCGTGAAATATTTGGTGGATTATGACCTACCCTCGCCCACTCTCACCACGCCCACTGGAGGGGAAGGGCGATATACCGCATCGCCCTCCTATGGATCGGCACCTGGTATCTACCTGCTACAGTTAATTCTCGTTATTTATTATTCATTATTCATTATTTTTACGAGACATACGTTCTGACATGTCGATGTGTCAATGAGAATATGTGTCAATGAGAACATGTGTCAATGAGAACATGTGTCAATGAGAACATGTGATTACAGAGAAGGTCACTGTGTGTGATCCGTGACAGAAGTCAGCTAGTTGACTAAAGGAACTGATCTGGTCTATGACTAGACAGGGGATTGTGGCTCAAAGTCCTGGCCAGTCGATGCTGGCCTGGGTAATGTGAGAGACTAATATACTCCTTCAGCAGCTATGGGATCTAATCCCTGGGCTATTCTGGACATTACCTCAGCCCCTGTGGTGATTGGAGGTTTCCTGGTTCGCATGTGGGTTTGCTCCTCCCTTATATGCTAGACTACCTTCTCCTTCAAAAATATTCAAAATTGAGACGTTTTCTCCATAAAACATTAGTTTGCTTCAAATCACACCTTTTTTTTTTTATTGCAAGAGTCTACAGTTCTGATTGCAAGCGCACAAAGTTTCCTCTTCGTGCATTCGAGCTGTCACTAAAAGTTTCTGGCAAATCTGAATAGGGAAGCTTTAGGATGTTTATCATTCCCATGCAAAGCTATTCCCCCTTCTCCCGAACACAGTTTTGATTGCGTGCTGCCAGCACACTGCCAAATGTGCGCTTATTGTGTAGTTCATTCTAGTATTGCACATTTTTGGGGAACAGCATGGGGATGAAAAATCCTGGTAATGAGTTTCCGGCAGTTCTGATTAGGAAGGCTATTTAATGTTTTTCATTCCCATGCGAAGCAAGCCCCCGCCTCCCCCCCTCCCCCAACAGTTTAGATGACGTGTGCTGCCTGCACTGTAAGTTCATTGTGGTAGCGTGCATTTTGGGGGACGAACAATACGGGGAAGTACAATCCAGATTCCTGGGGACCAAAAGTTCTGGACGAAACATTCGGGGACGAAACATTCTACCTTCAGAAAACCCAATTGGTTGACTTTCGTCTGCAGTCAGTCATTTTATCCTCCTGAAACCCGTGGTACTGTAAGAAGGACCCCTGTCAAACAGGGTAAAAAGTGAAGTTCCAGGCGCAACGCAAGCTTTATGAATAATCTCCGGGGACTCCGAGTAAAGCAAGCAAGCACAGCCCAGTGGTCAGCATCCCTGCCTCCGAACCAAGTAGAAGCAGGTTCGAATCCTACGACCGACACGACTGAAAAATAAAAAGATTCCTCGGGTCTCTGGAGGGTATGCCAGTTAGTATTTTAGTGGGAATAAGTGCAAGATCCTATCGACGTCTTGATCTTGTACGATTAGCTTATTACAAATAGATACAACAGTACTAAATTTCATTTTTAATCACAAAATCAAAGATTTTACAGCAATCAGAACATACTGACTCTGACCTGACTGCTTTGTATTTACGGGAAGATTGTGTTGATGCTCAAACTCAAAGTCAAAAAAACTCATCAGTATTTTGCGAGTTTTCTACAGGCATTTTGTACGATGGTTGCATTTTTCTATGAGCCAGTATTTTTTTTAAGTACCTCAAAAACTTTTTTTTTTACCCTGAAAAGTTGTTTTAGAAATAATTTGAGAAAACTACCCTTTAAACAGAATTAAACCAAAATTAGGTGGTAAAAAAAATAGCAGAAAAATTATGTAAACTTTTCTTTTTCATTTGGCGAAATAGATTAATTAACAATGCCGCAGTTCACTCTACCCAACTATTACCAGTGGCCAAAAATGAGCATGCGTGGTGACATTTTGTGCGGTCCTACCTCGTTGCCAGGCGACGGGCGCGAGCATCGACCAGACGCACGCGACGAGAAGGAAGCGAGAGAGAGGATGGACAGGCAAAGATCCAGACATGCTGGGTGATAGTCACGCCTCAATTCTAATAATTGGACCTTGGATGATCTTGAGAGAATATTCTTGAACAATGGATTGTCTTTTTCCAGTAATGAATATCTCAATAGCAACAATGAGTGAAGGACACGCCCTTGAAATACAAACTCACAAACCCGATGGAGGAAGAAGGGCAAGGACCTGCGATATCTCCCTTGCACCGGAAATGGACTGGACTGCTAAAAATCAATGCGAAGCAGACGATGCAAGTTGAAAGCACGTGGTTACGTGTTCTAATCTCTGATGTAGGGTTTACGAAACTATATCTAAAAATTGTTATGTTAAGGCTTCATTAGGGCGCATTTACATAACAACAGTTCGCCAATAACGCCATTTGTCAAATTTGTCCGAAATTTGCCAGTTCTACCGCGAAAGAACACAGAAAATATCGGATGTTGTCAATGGGCGAATCAGTCAGTGGGAGCAACCCCTCACTGCCATCTTATGGGGCGGGGGGGGGGGGGGGGGAAAAATGTATTTATATTTATTGTGTAACAACAACACACCACCGTCACCACAATGCAACACATCCCGTCAACAGTAAACACAACACATTAATCTAGACAAATACAAAAAAAAAATATGTGCTTGTTTTATAATTTTATGTGCGGTTGAATATTGATTGAAAACGAAACCTAACAGTAAATGCTGTTATGACGGGATAGAAATAAAGCGTGTGAAAATGACGACCGAAATTATTAAAACATGTTTAAAACTTTACTCACAGCCATAGTGAGGCCACGGTCACACTGCGACATATGACCGTAACAAGAAAACCTGATTTCGACCAGAACATTAGAAAACGGAAATTATCTCGTTCCCAGACGGACGTGTTTCATATACTGGAAAGAAATCTTTCCGTTTATCGATGTTGTGGCTGGAGTCACTGTCCGCAGGGCTTGCTTTGCGCACAGTATTATATACATCGAGATTTCTGTAATCAGAAAGAGTGTGACGCAAGCATTTGTGAAACAAGAAACAAGTTATTCACTTCCTTGATTCACAAATGCTTGCGTCATACTCTTTCTAATTACATAAATCTCAATGTATATAATAGCGCGGGTGAAGTGCGCCCCTGCGGACGATCTTCCATACTGGAAAGAAATATTGGTATAGAAATAGAACTACATACTTACCTTTATTGGTGAAAAATCATTTCCGTTTACTAATGTCTTGGTCGAAATCAGGTGTTCGTATTGCGCTATCTCGTAGTTTGGCTGCAGCATCACTATGGCTGTGAGAGCTTGTTTCCTTCTTGTCTTAATGCAACACGGACAAGCCAAGTGTAAGCGGAAGTGTATGTATTTACGAGCTTCTGAAAACGCTAATAATGAACTTTTTTAAATATTGTGACCATGTTGCTTTAAAAAATGGGGGAAATAGTCGAATAACGTCCTTTTCAACTGCTAAAGTTATATCGGGATGGAGAGGGTCAATTTTGCTAGTATTAAATAGAATCTTTTACACGTCACAATCGACATGTGCACAATGGCCTATGTAGCTTCGCAGCGATGCCGGAACATTTAAGTGCAACAATGAAGACTGCAATACGGAAGAAGCAAACTAGGTTTCAACAATGTTATGCACCAGCCACTGTGTACTGTGTAGGGCTTCGAAACTTTTCTAGCTCGTGACGTAAGCGATGTCGACCAGTCGGGGGATTTTGCAACCTAAAGGTGCATCTACACGGGGCGCTTTTGCCGCGTGTCGCCGTAATTTTCTGTCCGCACGCGCTGTGACGCCTCGTGTATTTGCACCGGCGACACGCGTTTTCAGTCACGGTGTCTTTGCTGCTCCGTACTGCTCGAAATAGAAGTTTTGCGGTCACGTGACTCATACGTAATTGCTACGTCATCATTTGATGCCACTTGGCTGCCCAAATCGTATTACCCATAATACCCTGGCTATTTCGCGGTTGCCAGGGGTTACCAAATCGTATTTAAGCAAGGGGGCCAGCATGGAAAAATCAGAAAGCCTTCGGGCCAGCCAACTGG
>JAHWFP010014066.1:272517-290250 GCA_023313725.1 Lithobius niger
TATTTCGCGGTTGCCAGGGGTTACCAAATCGTATTTAAGCAAGGGGGCCAGCATGGAAAAATCAGAAAGCCTTCGGGCCAGCCAACTGGCTGGTCCTCCTTCAACTCCTGCTAGGTTCCCTAGTTAGGGGGATTTTTGGCTGTTAGGCCTTTAGTAGGCCCAATTGTGGTTAGGCCTTTCCCCCGACCTAAACTAAGCCTATTTACCCTAACTTAACCCCAAAGTTCCCCAGCTTCCCTTAGTCTTTGGTTCAGTCTAATTAGGTAGTTCTCCCGCAGTTAGTTATTTTTGGTCAGGCGTTTTCAATTTATCAGAAATGAAACAAAAAGAACATGAAGTTTGAGGGGGGGCTTGAGAAATCCCTGCCAGGACTGCTGGCCAGGGTAGTGTGAGTGGCTACCATGCTCCTTCAGTATCTATGGGAACTATTCTAGCCAATTCTGGACAATCTTTTGGCCGCTACGATGATCGGAAGTTTCCCGGTTCAAATCTCTTTGCCGCGGCTGACTTTCAAAGAATTTTTTTTTTTTTAATCTCAAGGTAGTTACTTGAACAGAACGCAAGGTAAGTGCATACAGTATTTTTTATAAAGTATTTTTTATTATTATTATGGTCTTATTTCCGACTACAAGTGCTTTACCCCACATATTCAGTTTGAGTAGACTACGTTTCTCCTTTACTGAACTTTTCATGTTCTTTTCGAAAATTGCTTAGTAAGCCAGGTGGCTTTCCATTTATTCCCGGATGGCTTGCCTTCTTCCCGTTCATTTCACTCTGTCGTCTGCTTTTGAATCCCACCGGTAGAGTCCACCCTTTATCCGTAGGGGGACAAGGTAAGTCCTTGCTCTTGTTGGTCCGGCCGACTTGGTTTGGTGAAGGCGTACCCATTTCCCTTGTTCCGATTGGTCATCAAGTATCTCTCAACGAGTGAAGTAATAGCTACAAATCTATTGGCTAATTTAGCGCATCCTTCTGCCTCGCAACAGCGCTTCAATTGTGGTCCGTTCTCCAACATGGCTCATCCATTGAGCGGTGTGTTCGTTGGCGTTGGTCGTCTCGTTCTGGTCATCACCCTCTACTGTTCGATGCTCGTTGCCGGGCAACAAGGTAGGGGTGCTGTAGGGCCTTCGCGCATGCTCACTACACTCCCTTCTAAAGCGCTGCTGCACGCCGTTCTGTTTACTTCTAACGCTCTAGTAACTTGTTTGTTTTGAGACTAGTACATAAGGAAAGCTTCCCCCATTCCCTTTTCCCCTACATTTTTAAAAGCAAAAGGGATAGCACAAAATAAGTGCAGCGTCGACAGACCACCTAAAATATTCCTGTGCAGTTTTTTTTTAATTTTTTTGCTTGGCCCATCAGCACTGCCCGTATTTTTGGCCCAACTCGTGCGTTTGGGAAAAATATTTTTGTTATTATTTTTCCTTATTTTTGTTATTATTGCTTATTTATTTCTACATTTATAATTGCCAAAAAAATAAAGAAAGAAAAACTATTGAACCGATGTGGAAACTGTAGCTGATTTACCTAAATGCCATATGGGAAGGTATTTGCATGGTTAACTCACCGGTTGTCCTGGTTGTGATGCTCTGTTTTAGGGCGTAAGGACGCTCAGAAAACCAATTAATTTTGAAGTTTTGCACAAACTTCAATTTTTCTTTATTTCTAAATTTCGAATTCTGAAGACGCAGATTTGTTTTAGTTTTTTACGTTCATTTTTGGGAATAGCTGTATGGTGTCAGAATAGGTATTATGTCAGAAAGAGCCATAAGGATACAAGTTAGTTTCAGTGATTAATGTAGGTAATGTATGTTTGTTGCAAAATAAAGCCCCACTTAGAAGTTGACCAGGTGTACTCAGAGGCTAAGTATTTACTGATAAAATTCCAGAATTAGATTCCAAGTAGAACAAACTAAAGTACAAAGCGCAATATCGTATTCCGTTGTATTCCATAGTTTATTTATTTATTTATTTAAATTAGTCGTAGCACCATAAGGAACGACATCTAAAATAAAAACAACAACCCCAACAACACCTTTGTTTGTGTTTGAGGGGCCCCGTTTCTACCTCAGTGTCGGGCCATACACCATCATTAAAATTAATCATCTCATCATTAGTTCATCTCTTTGCGTAGTAATTGCTCTTTTGACATTGTGAGCTTTATATCGTATGAGTGCTCACAGAAAGTTTTTGTTATTATGTTTGTTTCAGAACAGACTGGCCCTTCGTTTTCAGTTGCTCCTCCTCTATTGGTGGAATTTTCCAACTCAACGGGAGCTCGAATCCCTTGTTCAGCCAATGGCCATCCTCCACCAGAAGTGAAATGGCTAGTGGCAGATGGTTCGCCAATGAAGCCAATACAAGGATTACGACAAGTTGCATCAGACGGAACACTCATCTTCCCTCCCTTCAGAGCAGATGAATTCCGCCAAGATGTCCATGCCACAAGCTACAGATGCTTTATAACTAATAAACAAGGAACTGTTGTTTCCAACGACGTCAAAATTAAAGCAGGTGAGAAATAAACTTTCAATGAAAATAATTTTCACTTACTTTCCTCAATATATATCGCCTTTATGTTTGTTATTATTTTATATTATGATTACATTGCACTGTGTTGTCTTGATGCACAAACTCGACAATGCAGGCATCCACAAGCCTTCAAAAGTAGGAAGGAGGAACAACACTAGATAAGAACACAACTGTGAGCTGTGAAGTTTGATTTTGTATGGTATGTGTATTTTGTGTATGGTTTGTATTTTGCAGGGAGTGTTGTTGGAAATTTGTAAGCCAAGGATCTATTGTGCAATGGACTGCAGAGTGGGGGAACTGCGGGGGGGGGGGGGGGGGGGACCGCTTCCCCAAAAGAGAAAAAGTTGTAAGATTTTTTTTTGTGGCAGGAGGAAGGGCAATTCGTTTAGACTTATTTTTTGCTCAATTTTTTGGGTTTAAATAACGGCATGCAGTTTCTGTTCCAGGCATCCAATTTTTACTTAGCGGAACAACAAAAAACAGGAAAAAAAATCAACTGCAACAACAACAAAGAGCGCTGTTCTACACGTATTTTGTGACGAACCCCAGTATGGTAATCACTATACCGATCACAACGTAGGAATTTTTATTGTTCTTAAAAACAAACGTACCTAATGACTATGGTCTTTGTTGGGTAGTTATTACTTCCATTTCAAATTTTTAACGACACTTCGTAAAACAATAGCAAAATTATTGGCAACGACGCCCCGGAAAGGCAAACTAATCAGTGATGACACTTGTGGCGTTTAATTTTGCCAGTGGCGCTTATATTCCCGGTTGATCATAGAACAAGCGTGCTTTTACGGGACCATTTTGAGCCATCGATCGCCCGTCCAGCTAATAAACAAAATTCGCTCTTTTCCAATTATATTGTCGATTGGAATTCGGTAGTTTAATACAATCGAATACAATTTTTACGTTCGAAGTGATCCGGTTTACATTTCCTAACAAATATTCACTTGTTTGTTAGTCCAGAGTTGCGTCGATTCATGGGATCGAGAACGCAGCCATGTTGGTTTCCGGAGACACTTCGGATCTGGAATGTCCGTGTAAAAAAAATCATTGGCCAAAAACGTGATCCAGCTGACGCCTGAGATCAGAAGAGACTGCTCGGATCCGAAATATCATTGTAAAAAAACTATTTGCGAGCAGCCGAAGTCTGCGCATGCGCATAATAGATAAAGTAGGGTAATGCGAGAATCGATGATAAGGAATGATGTGATGCTGACCTTCGCTTGCTAGCCTATAGAAGCTTGCGATGTACACCAAGCTTCAAAAAGGTAAAAATCTAATTTTTTCACAAAAGATATAAAGACAGGCATTAATTATCATCCCCCTGTCTGTGGACAGCAAAAAGAATTTTATAGTATCACCTTGCTGAAAATACTCAACTTAGTACCATTGACTTAAAATTGAAAAAATCGATCAGCCGTTATTTTAATGGTTTTGTTCGTGATTTTTTTCCCCAAAAGGGCATCTAAGCAAAAAAAAAAAAAGGAGGAGCCTCAAATATGCGAGCGACGTTTGACGAGAAAACATGTCATTTAAGCACAAAAATGATATTTTTTCTACATCAGTAGGGTGCAAGAACCATAAGAAAGTGCCTTTCGTAAATGTGGGCAACTGTGAAGTACATTAACAATCATCATGTCAAGTAGTGGTGAACTCAGGCAGCGCACGATAACGGCCTTTCATACATTTAACAATGACCACATAGGCCTATAGCGAATCGAATGGCAACAGACATGCCCAAATATCGACAGGCAATACTTCTAATCAACTCGAATCGACTTCAAAAAAAGAAGAAAAAAACAGAAAATATTTGCCGTCTAAATGAATCGTATACTATTCGCGAAAATGCACTTGAAACAAATAAATAGTAAATGCAAAAATCAGGACTTAATGAAATTTCATGATAAATTCAAAAGGACGATCACGAAATGTGCCTGGAATGCTTCTCGTTTGGTGAACTTTATATCGCAATATAACGCCTAAGTACCAAATCAACCAAATCAACCAAATTAAAATAATCAACCATGTAAATCATCTAAATAAACAAGAACACCAGGAAACAAAATTTGTTCTAATTTATTCTCGTCTTTTTTTTTTTAGTTGTATTACAACCGTACGATGTATATGTGTATGACGTGTTCACGATGCATGGCAACACAGCAGTTATGCGATGCAATCTGCCCAATTTTCTTAGCCAGTACGTCACTGTCACTACATGGGTTCGTGACTCTGGCATTAAAATTTCAAGCAAAGGATCGGACGATAGTAAGTAATATTATATTAATAATAATAATAATAATAAATTCTTGATAATAACTATTACAAATACGAAAACAAAGTCACAACAAGACATGAGAGACCTGTAGAGCTGTGCATAATGATAATATTTTTGTGTGATTTCATCTTTTAGATTCGAAGTATTTTATATCTCCAACCGGGGAGTTATATATCAAAGATATTGACTCCACAGATAGCATGTCAGCTTTGAAGTGTCAAACAACGAACACACTGACAGGAGAACAGAAAACGAGTGTTACTGCTGGAAAATTGTTCGTTACAGGTCCGAAATGTTATTTATAAATTAGTTACGTATTTTTTATCTTTATATATTTCATTTAACATTTGCTATTAATCAAATAAATGTGTTGATAACGGCTAAATTTTTATGTCGTTGTTCATTTTGTTTGTGTTCTTGTTGAATGAATGAATGAAACAATTTTTTGCGAGCGAGTTAGTTCCCATAGATAAAAAATCTAACCTTTTACAACTTATTAAAAAGTGAATGGCTTACCGTGAAGGAATGAATGATTTACAAGGAATGAATGTTGTTTATTTCGCATGTTACGTACTGCGAAACATTTCTGAAAAATTATGAGCAAAGTAAACAAAAAAATAATAAAATCTCTTGTTGCCGATTTTTAATTAAAATGTCTCACTACAAACACTGCTACACTAGTAAATATTAATTAATCGTACAAACTGAAATTGCGTAATGTATTTACAGATCCAGCAGGGAATGTTCCACCCAAAATATTTGTATCTAAGAAGGTTATAACTGTTGGCATCGGGGAAAAAGCTTTTCTTCCTTGTGAAGCTCAAGGAAATCCAATTCCAGAAATAACGTATGATCATTTACCAATAATTTGTTAAAGATTTGTTGAGTAAATTGTTTTTGTTGGTCCTAGTTTCATGCCAGCATAGGCTCTTAAAAGTTGATCAAGTGGTTCTCAAAAGTGGCCGCATGGTTTTTGCTTGAACTTTTTTTAAGCCAGTCTAAAAATAAAAATTTCCATTCGTGAGTCATTACGTTCACCAAACATTTCCTGAATTTATTGACTATACCAGCCCAGGCACCAGACACAAACTCACCACGCAACGAATCTAAAGAACTGTTCAGATACGTATCAGAACTAAAAATGTGGATCTAAAGATTAACTTTTCTCTAACTCAAGTGGTTTTCCTTACAATGCCACTGATTGGTCACCACAACCACAGATCTTGACAATATCTCTTACTCTGACCATGCAATTTGCTTTCATTCTAATTATGCCCATATTAGGGTAATGACGTCACTACATGAATCGTTGGACTGTTACAGAAACAGAAGGCGCTTCTCTTCAAGACTCGGAGCTTTACGTTTAACTTTGTGAATAATCGGCATGGAAAATGGCGAAATACGACTGGGCGAGTAGTGCTGCGGGAAATAAACAAAATCATCGTAAATTCTAAACACGAAAAACTATCTTTTAAAATTGTACCTTCAATATTTAAACATTTACCGTTAAATACATCGTAGATAAAATCTGATACAGAATCTGGTAAGAATAATTTTGTTGAAAGAAAAACAACGAATACTGATCCTTCTTTTATGAAATTGATAATTTATGTATTTTAGCACCAGAAAATTTTCCTCGACCTTCAGTGCACTCGCGGTATTATAGCCAATAAGACCATTTCATTTATGGTGAATCTTTGCATTCTTATCAAGTGTCTTTTATTCAGATGGACGAAGGGTAACCCTGGTATGCGATCTATGCTGATAGATCACTCCAAGCTTGTTTCTAATTCCCTCATTATACATGAGTCTCGAGAGTCCGATGCAGGAATGTACATCTGTACAGCAACAAACATTGCTGGAACAGCAGTTACTGAAACTAAACTTGTTGTAACAGGTAAAAACAGTGCTAGTTTTAAGTCTTAGTCCCAAGAAATGAAATTAGTTCCATATTACGTTTACGTTAGTAACAAGTCTGAGTGCTTATTTTATTGCAGCAAAACTTGAAGTGACGATGGATCCATTGTCCATAGCTGCAGATGCTGGCCAAACTGTAACTATAACCTGTAAGACATCTGGTTTTCCGAAGAATTCTATGACGTGGCTGAAAGATGGACAACCAATTCCCGTGGAAAGTTTCCAATTCATTAACAATGCTACATTGCACATTCGTTCTATGGCTCCAGAACATTCCGGAATATACCAGTGTTTTGTTAAGAATGAAAATGATGCAGCCTTTGGAACGACTTTACTAAAACTAGGAGGTTCGTTAAGTCCATAATTTGTAAACATGTCGTAGAAAAGGTTCATTCCTTGACTGATCGATACGTATTAATACAAAATACAAACGAAGAAATAAATATCTGCATTGAAGAAGTGAGAGGATAATTGCACAACTAAAGTGATTTATACATAAATTGTAGTTTTCCACTTGTGCACAGTGCTAAAAAACTAACTTCAAGTTTCACTTTCGTATTTGGATGGGAATTTTACATATAATTGGTCACTCAAGGGACTATTAGCAGTTGGGGCTGGGTCGTCAAGATTGTAGTACCCGTAATTGGCCACAACTCATAAAATTGGATCGTTGGGGCCAGTGACAGGATAGCCCAGGCCTGGTGCAAACTGTGTGGTGGGGGCCCCTTTTATTAACTAGGGACCAAAAAAAAGTTTTTTTTCAGTTTCTTTGGCTGTGTGCACAAACTTCAGTTATGAAACACAAGACATGTGGCACTCGGTTTAGGTGTAACTGGCATAAATGCACAATAACTGCATAGATGTAATTAACGAAATATAATGCGTCGTCTCGCATTAGTTACTTTTACACAGTACATGGCACGTTTAAATGGCGGCTTAAATAAACAAGATTTATCTGTAGTGTTCACTATTCATGGAGTGTCAACACTACAAAGTCTATGAATCCTCGTCGTAGCTATCACAATGACCAGATAACCCCGAGAATCTAATAACATGCAGGTCCTAATTAATAAAATTAGATATACGAAGCATAGGTGTTTAATGAAAACAAAGGACTAACAAGGCTGCAAACAATGAGGTTACACACCTGAGTATTACAAAACAATATTATAGCGTTAACTGTGAATTCTTTTTATTTTTATTTATTGTTCATGAGCACTTACGGTATATTGTGTAAGGGGATGGTCGTCATTTACTGCCAGGAGAAGGAGAGGAAGAAATGAAAACATCAAAATTTCTGCAGAATACCCTTTGAAGACCCGAAGCCATCCTGAATACCCCACTCAAGGTCCAAAAATTATCTAAACTGCCCCATCCTCCAATAAACATAAGCTTCTCTTATGCCTGTTTATACTGCTTGTAGGTGGTCATCTACAGCCAAGTTAAATAAGTATGTGTCCACACAGGCTAATTACCAGTTGTAAGGAAAACCTGTGTCGTTTTTGAGGAAATAACAAGGTTGATTTTAAAATGTTCTAGAAAACGTTCAAAGATGTTCTGTAAAATGCTTTTGTATCGAGATACATGCAGTAAGCTATGAACATACGCTATTCTTGCATGTCCACACCCTTGACACAGTCAGCTCCTTAAAGACAAAGAAACCAAGAAAAAACTATGTAAACTAGTACTGAAGATGACAACCTCAAAACCATTAAACGCATGCACCATGCGGAGTCAGAAGCTGAAGCATTTTTAGAAATTCTCTGTGCTGAAAGTGTCATTTTTTAAGGCCTAAAAATATTTTTTCCTTCAGTTTGGTTAGTGGGGTTTCGTGACCCACCTCTTGACCAAAAAAACGTGATCACCCACTCGATTTCTTGGGAGGGTTATCTACTCCCCCAGTACATCCCATCCCAAACCCTAGTTATTGCAGAAAAGTACAGTAACGAATTGTAAACTGTAAGGTTGCTTAGCAGGCAGAAGTATTCAAGGAGTTTCTTTTTCACACCGCATACCGTCGTACGCTTTATGTTTCTTTTCCATATCACTGCAACAATAACAAAAGAGTAAAACAGCAAGCCATTCATTGTTGATTAATTGTAATTTAAAACCAAGAAGCCGACACGCACAAAAATCAAAGTAATAAATGTAGGTGGATGCCCATACTTATTTCTTTTTCAATTAAATGTTTGATTGCTTATTGGAGAAGTAAATATTTGACCTTAAGAATGCAAGTGTTATCTATCCACTACACTTAGCACTGCTAAATTAGTGTTAAACCATGGCTATGCGAAGGTCGGTGAACTAGTTCCTTGAGTCCCTAGGATATTTAAGGTCAAACACACTTTGTTACAATATAGTGTCTCAGTTGTTTGACTGTAGTAAAAGAATTGTTACAGAATTCAGTGCATTTCCAAATTGTCTTCATTATTATTAATAGTTTTCGTGTATTTCAGATGTTCCACCAACCATTGTATCCGGGTTTGATTCTAAAATTCTTCAACCTGGTAAAATTATGACCTTGAAATGTATTTTTGCTGGTAATCCTTCTCCATCAATTAAATGGTACTTGGACGACACTGTTATTGAAATTAGCCATCGAGTCAGTATCTCAGACTCAATTGATGGAGATGGCAACATTGCTTCGATCCTGACTATCCGGAAGGTCAAGGTGGAAGATGGTGGATTGTACACTTGTAAAGGTTTTAATAAAGCTGGACAAGCAAAACACAGTTCAAGATGCAATGTGTATGGTAAGGATCTTGTTGTAACACGTTATTGGTTTAAAACTATGTGTGCATCTGACGTAGAAAGTTTTAATCAGTAAATTCTTTTCATTAACAGGAGATCTTGGAATGCGCCCTCTTATAGAAGTTGCAGCAACAAGTGGAGAGACTGTTGTATTAAACTGCCCAGTATATGGATATCCTATAGCAAGAATTTTATGGGACAAAGGTAATATACAGGGGTAATGTTAGCCTGTATTTTATTACATCAAATGTCACTTGAAGCGTAAATCTATTCTGCAGAGCACTACCTAATTGTACCCATGCACTGGCTTATAGGCCAAACATAATGAACATTCTAACTTCGAAGGCAAACAGTTGTAACAACAACCATGTAGGTCGTAATCCCGCTGTTGGTCGTGGAAACAATAAAAATACCCCAGGCAATGACGATTCACTAAAAGATGCATTTCAGTCATCTTATTAGTATTTTTAATTATTACTGTAGTCAAACCTAGGATTACAGCCGAAAATATAAGATTTATGTGAGACATTTGCGGGGTGGATTAGGTGAGAGTCATACCATTTTATCATTCCCAATACCCTTCCCCACATTTCGCTCATGTGAACATACTTGTGTTGAACGACATAATTTAATGTATCTTTTGTACAAGAAAAATACGATCTTATAGAAAAAAAAACAAATTTGCTCGTATAGGCATCAGACAATTTAACCACCCTTCTTTATTTACGTTTTAAACTATTACAGCTTAGTTCTTTAAACAAAAATGTAATACATGGTAAAATAGAAATTACATTTATTTTCATAATCCAGTTGCTTGATTCAGAATCCCATTAAGTTTCTACTAAGCTAAAAGTTTCTTTAAAAAAACTGTAATACATGGTAAAAGAGAAATTACATTTACTTTCCTAATCCAGTTGCTTGATTCAGAATCCCATTAAGTTTCTGCTAAGCTAAAAGTTGATGGGAAGATCTGTGAATGTACGTTAGAAGGATTTTCGCATTTTGAAATAGAACAGCTGCTCCTAATGAAGCGTTAATGTTTTGTATTTGTCTTGTTTGTGTCAGAGGGCATTACACTGCCAAGTAATTTAGAAGAAACAATTCTGGCTGATGGAAGACTATCAATTACTAATGTCGATCGTGCCGGTAACAGTGGCCTATATACGTGTACAGTGGAGGATTTACAGGGCCAGAGTCTTCAAGGAGAAGTTCAGCTTTCTGTTGTGGGTAAGTGTCGAAAACTGGTTAAATCAACCAACATAAAAAAAACTGTTACACGTCCGAGGATAAGAGTAATGGTCCCAAAGAAATCGATTAAACACATTAAAACAAAAATTTTCCAAACAGTTTTTTTATTTTATTAGAAGTTTAAAACGCTAGCAAAATGGTTGGATGTAATATTTTGTATTAAATAATTTTGTATATGTATAATATTAGTGCCGCTATGTTAAGTTTAAGCAAACTCTGTTATCATAACAACGCCTTGCTTTCAATCACAGAATTATTTATTTTATTTTTGTGAGTACTTATTATATGTACGTGGCCCTTCTTTTTTTTAATTTATTTCTAAGCTTTGCGTTTTCTGAATCAAATTAACGCTTGCTTTATTTTACGATGCAACACTTAGTCATCTGACACTTTGTCACTGATATTTACTCAGTAGACCTTGTTGAGAAATAAGTCTGAAGAATGCCTCATGGCCGTAATAATTCTGTGCTAGACGTGCATAGTTTCGTCACTGGTTTGTTCCCTACCTTTTATTTCCATCACCAACTAATAATGTGAAGAGCAGTTGGTGTAATTCTTACCATGGATTTCAAAGAATGAAGGGTTACGGCTAAATTTGACAGAAAAAATTACTGCAAAAACCTATTTCTTCCTAGTTGTCATATTCTATTTTTGTCCCAATATCAGTGATGGTTTGCTAACTGCCGGTTCCCAGGAAATACATCGTGCATGTTATAGATTTTTTTTTAGATAACCAATATTGGACCTCATTCTCCCATGAAGAATTTAGTAAAATGGTCATATTCCTAAGTTTTAACTGCTTTGAGGAATTTCTTATGGTGTAAAGTAAATCGTTTACAAACAACAGTTAGTAAAGAGTTTTTAAAATACATGCAGATGAACCAATACTTTGATTCCCCTTTAACTTGCTGAGAAAGTGTCAGTCAACATGCTCAGTGCCAAAACTTTCAGATAATTATTTTGATATGATGCCAATCTGTGGTAGTATTCGATACTTTCCAACTAGCTCAAAAGGCACAACTCTTAACTTAATATCACTATTTGTAAAGTTAACAGTAAAACAAATTCTATCAACAAATCTAAAAAGTATGTACATAATTATTTGATAAAAGTTTTTGAAAATCAAACCAAACTATGTCTAAAATTGCGTCGTTGTCCTGTAAATGTCACATTGGCACACACACTGTCCTCATTGGGAATCGTCAGCTCAACGTTGTAGTGACTGCCAATAATAAATCAAATGGGTCTGGTTTTATTCCCAACTACGTGCGTAATTTATGTCAAGCTATTGCTGTCATCCTGCTTTCTCTAACTTAAGTGCAGATCTTTTAACTGAAAGATCAGTGTTTGGATTTACCATGTCATTGTATGGCACTTATTCATAAATAATTTATAAGAAGGATATTCGAAAACTATAAAAGCACATTTGAAGTTGTCTGTTTTCAGTTCCTCCGAAACTAGCACCTTTTTCTTTCCAAGAAGAGCTTGTCCGTGAAGGAATGCGTGGTCGACTCCAGTGTGTTGTCTTAGAAGGAGACCTGCCAATTACATTACAGTGGCTTAAAGATGACCAACCCATTCCTCCTTCTCTAGGGGTAAACATACGAGGCATTGACGAATTCTCCAGCATCCTAACGATTGCTTCTATCAGTCCAAGACATAATGGCAACTATACATGCCAGGCCAAGAATCCTGCAGCACAAGTTTCCTTCACAGCTCAGCTAGCTGTCAACGGTAATTGTTTGTTTGGCTCTTCTTTCAGTTCCACCTAAGATTGTGCCATTTGCCTTCCAAGATGATCAGTTCTTCAAAGGAATGAGAGCACAAATCATATGTGCTGTGAGCCAAGGAGACTTGCCTATGCAATTCCATTGGTTGAAAGATGGACAACCAATTCCCCCATCTTTAGGTGTGGTTACCCGCAGTTATGATGGTCATGCCAATTCCCTCAGCATAGAGAGTGTATTATCTGCTCATACTGGCAACTACTCTTGCATCGTCACCAATAAGGCAGCAACAGTCACCCATACAGCACAACTACTAGTATATGGTAATAAAATGTTCCACCGTAGTTTAACATGCCCCTGGTTGTCAGAATTTCTGTAAATGTTATAGCAACTTTCATATCTATCGATGCTATCTGGTGAAATGTCCCTTGCCTATTTATCCATGTAACGTGATAAAATCGCAAAAATTTTAATAGACTTGTTTATCTTTAAAACCGTTATTCAATCACGTAGGTAAGCTATTCTCTGCATAATACGTAATAACTTTTAGTTTGGTGCCCGTATTTGTAATCAGATTTAATCACATTTAAACAAAGAAATCTAAAGATTTTTAGTTTGGTGCAACTAAAATTAAATACAATTTATTATTATTAACAGTAATAATTGTTCGAGTATTACATTTAAAAAATTTGCTTTTTCCACTTTTGGATGACTGACAAATAAATTTTAATTTTAATTGACAAAAACTGCCGCAGTTCTGTTGAAAGCAATATAGAGTCTTTTAACCAGGCGTAGGGTCAAGGCCCCGCTGAATAAAATGAATTGAATTGAGTCTTTTCACCCGATTTCACTCCTTTCATTCCTCTACAACAGTTGTTGTAACAATGCAATTCTAGATATGCATGTGGATGGTACTGAGAGCAGCTGCTCACGTGCACATTCATTTCGTCATGCATCTGCTCCCGGATAAATCCCATAATGTAGTCTGATCCACATGTATAGCAACATCTCAAGAATACTTTGTAGTCTGATGGGGCAACGTCTTATTTCCCCTTGATTGCCGAAGTAAAGCGTTCGGAATCGGACAGCAATCAAAATAAAAAATGAATAACAATGCTCGGTCACACTATCACTTGGTGACGCGTTGGTGACGCGTCGGAAAATCATGTGGTAGTAGGGTATGATAGGTGTACCTTGTATTGAGACCAACAATGGCAGGGCCCTGCGGGCCTTGAAAGTGTTGGTATCACTGCTTAGAAATCGGGTAATAGCCTAGACGTTAACAATTAACACTGATTTCCTGCAAAAAAATAAATAAGTCAAAAAAACCTTAGGCCAGAAAAGAAGAGACCTAAGAGAATGTGAAATACGACATTTACGAGCTTATGTTTGCATTCAAGAATATAGGGTGCCAAGTTGAAGTATAAAAAAAATTGACACTCAATAAAACATTGCATGCATGAGTCAAAAACAGGAGTACAAATTTAAAATCCTTATAGCCCAGTAGTAAAAAAAAAAGGTAAAAACAAAAAGTACTATTAAGTCAGGACACAATAGGAAGCCCAGCGAGTTTGTATAAAAATGAAAACAAGAAAAGTGCATGCAATAAAATTTTCTTTATCATTATTCAAGAAAATAAAGTTCCAAGGCTTTCACTGCATCTATCTGGGTTCCATTTTAACAGTTTGCTTCAGATAACAGAAGAATCCAAGAAATTTATTTAAAGAAAGCAAATAAAAAATAATATTGACTTTTTGCCAAATCATTGTCTGCAAGACTTCATAATTAGATCATGGTAACAACTGTTGCCATGACAATATAGAACTGCAAGGGATACCGTAATTAAATTCGGTAATGGCTTACACCCTGTCAGGTTTATGAAAACAAATTACAAAGGTATTATTCGGCTAAAACTTAATATGCTGCAAATTATTTTGTGTCTTTAATGAATGACGTTAGTGAGTCAGAAATTATTGAAAAATATTGCAATTATTTGCCATATATGATCGTAAGAGCAATTGATAATATTTTTTTAGTAAGAAATGAGGATGTTTTACGTTTTTTTCTATGTTTTTAATTGTCAAAACAGTATCAGACTGGCACTATTTAATCAATCACGTGGTGTGCAGACTTATTTGCCCTTATTCTCATAGCACTGTGTTATGGTCTTCTGTAATTTCAGCATTAGGTTTATTTTTACTGTATTTACTTCTTTGTTACTTCAGGCATCCTGCATAGTTGCCATCACGTTTCTGAAGTCACTAATGCAGCATAATAATTATTCTGTGTTAATAGTATTATACAAGCCAAACGGTATATAGCTGGCAGTTTGAACTCAGCTTTACCTATATGTATCTATCTTAAAAATAAGTAAGACCAACAACTGTAATTCTGATCAGTACATAGTAATTGTGAACAATGTAGCTAATCCAAATGGTCATGATGCACAGTGTACTTATTATTTTATAAATGTGGTGACTGTTTGCTCCTGTCCACGTTTAAATGAACAGAAATGACTAATGATTCTTTGACAGCATAAGCCAGAAGAAATGAAAGATACTGTCTTTGTTAACTAATAATGTTATATTAGTTAAGATTCCACGTAAAACTCTTCAATAATGTTTCATTTCAGTTTCACCAAAGATTCTTCCATTTTCATTCCCAAATTCAGGAGTAGTTGAAGGTGTTTTAGCAAGAGTCTCTTGTGTTGTTTACCAAGGAGATGTTCCCATACAAATTCAATGGCTTAAAGATGGAAATCCCATATCTACACAGTCTGGAATTCTTGTTAGAAATATTGATGACTACTCTAGTATAATGACCATAGAAAATGTCAGAAGTAGACATGCTGGCAATTACTCTTGTGTCGCTAGCAACAATGCAGCCATTGTTGTTCACTCATCTAGTCTTTCAGTAAATGGTAATTTTCTTTAGTATATCCTTTGAGTTAGACTTTCTTAATTTCTTCCTTGCAGTTCCTCCAAAGATAGTCCCATTCTCCTTCCAAGATGACCATTTATTAGAAGGCATGCTTGTTCGTGTCTCTTGCGTTGTCAGTCGTGGAGATTTGCCATTGACTATGACTTGGCTTAAAGATGGCCATCCCATACCAGCACATCTATCAGTTTCTATTAGAGATTTCGATGAGTACTCTAGTGTGCTTTCAATTGATCCCGTGAAGTTACAACACAGTGGAAATTATACTTGTGTTGTCAGAAATCATGCTGGAATGACTTCGCAACTGGCTGAGCTCAGGGTTCAGGGTAAACAAATTTGATTTTATTCGTGAGTAATTCTAAGTTCCTCTAATTGTGAAAAAAATTGAAAACTCTTCTGGATTACTGAAGTCTTTATTTATTCTCAACATTTTTCCTGACAAAACTACAACAAGAAAATCAATAGATTCGTACGCAACTGTAAAAGTTAAATATTTTCACCCTTGACGTTTGTACAAAAAAAAAACATTATTGAAACTGCAGTTAAACATGGTGTATCAGATGCCCAGTTTATAGCACTGCCCCGCTGCCCATTACTACACCCACTGCCGCTCATTCACTAGCAGGTGGTTGGTGAGCATGCTCAGGAAGCTTCATCACAGGTGATCGTACTGCATTTCATTTTAAGTCAGGTAGATGACAACCAATTTGTGATAATGTAAACTAACAAATTTCTCAACCTCATGTTGGTTTGACTACTGGCATGGGTGAGTCCGTCTGACATTTGTTAAGTTCGTTGTGCATTTGTTTCTAAGAGGGTGGATCCTCGATTCAAATTAGACAGGTATGATCGCTTGGTAGCAGTCGCCTACCATCTTTGACTGAACTTCCCATGGCACTCATGGCTGTGCAGATAGTAACTGTGCTGACTTAATGCTATCAGATTTCACTCTCCAAGTGAATCTACTTCTACTCCTCCTCCTTAAGAGAAACGCTAAGCTGAACAATTTAACAGATGATTAAAAGGGAAGGAAGAACGATATGAAAGGAAGGGAACACCAACATAATGGTTATTTGTGCCTTTGCTACAAACAAATATTAGCACAATAACATGGAAAGGGTCAGTGAAAAGGGTGACAACACAGAACACAAACAAGCAGCTATGGCTAAAGAG
Organism: Lithobius niger; assembly: GCA_023313725.1. Lineage (NCBI taxonomy): Eukaryota > Metazoa > Arthropoda > Chilopoda > Lithobiomorpha > Lithobiidae > Lithobius > Lithobius niger. The sequence continues at coordinate 289,090 of JAHWFP010014066.1, forward strand.
CCACAGAAAATGCTTTTCCTCTGATTTGACGACACGTTTCCTTAGCATGGGGTTGGTGTAAGTAGGTCCAGGCCCCTTCCTCCTCCTAACCACTTAATGGTGGTTAAAAGCACTTATAAAATAACTACAGAAGATACAGACAGAAAGCAACTGAGAATAATCGCAGAAGATCCACAGGCAATAAACAACAGGCAAAATGTGACAGCTGATAAATAAATGTTAGCTGCCAAAACGATGAAGCAAAGCAACAAACAAAGTAATGAAAAAGATAGAGAATGCAAAACCCATCGGGAAAAAATCAAGCTAAACCGTGCTATAGAGCCTTATTTTTTTAGAAACTTATAGGCCTTCCACAATATTGTCTTTATAATTTCCTAGGATTTCTGCTAGCACTGTGCGTACCCCGCAGCAAACACAGGATGCCTGTCATGCCAGCTACTTCACCAAGATATGCGAAACTGTAAGCAGTACAAGGAAGTGTAGTGTGGCACATCCAGAGATGTGCTTCAATCATCCCCTTCTGACGACTAGACCATGATGGCGAACATTAGACTAAACATCAGGCTTTACTGTACACAAGATTAAGAGAAACAGTTGTGTCACGATCAATTACTTGCCGTTAAGTACGATTTTCCAGTAAATATTCAGTTACTCGCTGAGGCCTATTGTTTATTGTTGTTTTGGATATAGTTTCTCAGAACCTTTCTTAGTTTCAAAGTAGATTTATACGAATCAAATGGGGACAGGAGAGGTTAACTTCCGACAGCTGCAGTGTCATGGAAAGAAATTTATAATTAGTGGGAACTTATTACGTCAAACAGCAAGGCATTTTTTAACATAGGTGCGAAGCACTAGCAAACGTGAGCACCAGAACTGAAGATTGTTTCACCAGTCAACATCCTAGAGCAGTTTGGTTGGTTCAAGTTGAATTCGCCATTGGTGCAAAATTCCAAAGTTGCTCCACCTTAATATAACCAGTGAACAGATTGTGTTTCTACAAATATCTAGCTCACACTCTTGCGTGATGACATGCCAATACACTTTACTACATATGTACAATATCCCCAATAGCCATCCTGTAGCTGATTCCCCAGCCTCATCCTTACCCCGACACTACCTTCCAGTGAAGCCTAGTCCCAATACCATTTCTTTATCTGATTC
>JAHWFP010014066.1:290260-352272 GCA_023313725.1 Lithobius niger
TATCTGATTCCCCATCCTTACCCATACCCCAACATTACCTTCCAGTGCAGCCTAGTCTCAGTAGCCATCCTATATCTCAAACTCCATCCTCGTCCATATCCTGACGGTACTTTCTAGTGCAGCCTAGTCCCAATAGCTATCCTGCCCCATCCCCCAACACTACTTTCCAGTGCAGCCAAGTCTTAACAGCCATCCTGTATCTGATTCCCCATCCTCACCCACACCCCAACATTACCTTCCATGGCAGTCTAGTCCCAATAGCCATCCTGTATCTGAGTCCCCATTCTCACCCATATTCCAACGGTACTTTCCAGCGCAGCCTAGTCCCAATAGCCATCCTGTATCTGATTTCCCCATCCTCACTCATACCCCGACACTACTCCAGTGCAGCCTAGTCCCAATAGCCATCTTGTTATCTGAGTCCCCATTCTCACCCATATTCCAACATTCATTAAAAAATGCACTTACAGAAATAATTTGGTGCCATATGTCTGCTAGTCTGGGATTCCAATGTTTTTAATTGCATTTCTCTTTTTTATTTCTATTTTTATTATTGGCCGAGTGAGAGAGGTCGAATAAGCGATTGAATTTGGATTTTATGTGTGTGTCTGTGTGTTTGTCTGTTTGGGACACGATAGACTTCGCTAATTTTCTTGAATTTGGTTGAAATTTCATTACGAGGAAACTTTGGTGCATGATATTCAAGGAGTTCGAAGAGGAAACTTCAACGTCAAATATTTTCAGAGATATTCACGATATTCACGTAGCGGCAGTAAAGTAATTTTTACAAGCTGCAGTAAGAGAGCCCTATCTATAAAGCTACTGGCCCCAAGAACTACGTCAGCAACGTAAAAAGATTTGCCATAATATACAACAATGAAAGTTATTGTAGGTGCAGAATGCAGGTAATGATTATAAATGGTCAAAGAAATTACTATTACTGCCAGTTTTGCATGTTTTGTGACAACACAGTCGCTTTCTTTTTTTCGTCCATGGCTGCAGAGCTATCCAGATGGGCTCTTAAAGATTGGTACTGAATTCGTTTGAAGAGTAAGCCGAAATCATATAGGGAAAATAGTTACAAGAAATATTCCGAATTAAATTGTACAACACAGTGGAAGACCAGTAGCATACATAAGAAGGGGTATGGGGGAGGGGAAAACGTACTACCAAAAATGAGCCATGGGTGTGAAAATCCTCGGAATATATCTGTTCATTCACTATTTTCTTCAAAACTTTTTTGATGGAACCATGTATTACGTAAAGCAATACATAAGAGGGGGCATGGGGGAGGGGAAAACGTACTACCAAAAATGAGCCAGGGGTGTGAAAATCTTCGGAATATATCTGTTCATTCGCTATTTTCTTCAAAACCTTTTTGATGGAACCATGTATTACGCAAGGAAAATAATAGCGCAATAAAAATAAAGTGATCACACTATTTTTAGTAAGGTATGTAAAAGGGTGGGGGGAAACACCCCTTAACCCCCAGAAAAATATCATTTAGGACACTGCGGAAGACACATTATTGTAGCATCTCTCGCTTGGCCAAGTAATTGTGATCTATATGCCTAGTTTAACAACATCTTATAATTTTACTAATGTAGAGTACTTGTGTGTTTAGTTCCTCCGAAATGGGACATTGAACCAACTGACTTGACAACACGCAGTGGTGAGGATGTTTTCTTTAATTGCAAAGCTTCTGGATTACCTGTACCAAAAGTGAGATGGTTTTGGACTAAGGGTGAGTTTTCCAATGAAATATTCAAAATGCATGTGTAATTGAAAAATATTATTACAATACACTATAATGAGTTTTTTCGCTTTTGTTTCAGATTTAAGAGGCCATAATAAATTGCCACTAATTGCTAGCACTAACATATCAGTATTTACCAATGGCTCTATTTGGTTAAAAAGTGTCACAAAAGCCCAAGAAGGAAGTTATTTCTGTAGTGCTTCGAATGGCGTAGGGAAACCCTTAAGCAAGGCCGTTACACTTGCTGTTCTAGGTACTTAACTACTATTCTCCGTAGGTCTTTAAACAGCCTTCCACCAAAATTTATTTATGTTGCATATTTCGGAATGGTTTATATGAAGAGGTAGGTATAATAATGAACATGAACGAATGTAATGAAAACATGGAAAGTTATGCATTTCTCAGGTGTTAGGCCCGCTAAAGGTACTTCTACATCTACTAATGAACAACGTTTCATTTGGAATTTTCCAGTGTAAAAAGGCAATTTAAATTGTTAATCGTGAGCGACATGAGTCTTATGCTCCATTTCACCTTGTTCGAACAAAGGTAATTTTTAAAATTGGAATAAAACTTTTTTCAAAACGCCTTGCATTTAGTGAATTATTGACCTTCCAATATGAAACTTTAAATATCGACATCATTAATACCGTAAGCAAGCGCGGACTTCATCATTAACAAGAGTAATCCCATATGAAAAATAAATCGTGAGAGGCATATTCTGCAATCGAGTTAAGAAAGCCACTCACGGGTACATTCCGACGGTTGCCAGCTAGTTGTTTAGAAATGTTCAAATCTCAGCTGATTTTGGTTCATATTTCAGTTAAATCCATAATTACAAGCTGAATTTGGGAGATACTATCATCATCTGCGTTAAGAACAGACTTTTTTGTTTGCATATTGGTGAGAAGCTCTAACGAGGGGTCCGACAAGCGTGTAAATCACGGTATGATTTATGGGTGTAAATTATTGGTAAATCAAGCAATCAGAAGTAAATCATCCTAAATCGAAAATCATTGTAAATCAGTAATTCATCTGAAAATAATAGTAAAGCTGTAAATCAAGTGCAAGCTAAAAGCATTCACATTTATTTTGGTATGATCGTTTGGTTTGGAAATGGATTGTAAATGAGTAAATCAAAAGTAATAATTAAGTGCAAATTATTAAATCAGGATGAAATCTGTAAATCAATCATAAACCCATAAATCACCATAAATCAGGAAATCAACATAAATCAGTATATCACTATTAATCAAAGATAAATCAGTAAATCAAGGGTAAGTCAGTAATCCAAGGATAAATCAGTAAATCAATGGTAAATCAATAACTCGAAGTATGCCAGTAAATCAAAGGTAAGTCAGTAAATCAAGCACACAAGTCAAGCCTTTGCGGACCCTTCGAGCTTTAAACGATCACCACACACCACTAGGCTACCTTTCTTAATAGTGCCGGGGAAGATGTGAGCCACATCAGCAGACGGAGCTTTCACTTGTAACGACGCTGTTTCACAAATTTTAAAAAATAACATAGTAAATCAAATGAAACGTTAAAATATCCTGTAACAAATCTACTCTTGATTTGAAAGTACATTTCGGGCACTGTAAGGTTTAGTTCCCCCTGTCAGGCATAGTTCATCAGCATTGACAAGGCTGACTATTTATGCAAGAATCGTCCTGGAAATTGAATGTCGCCATTTTAGGGGAAAAGGTGTGTAGGTATTGAGTTCAGTAGAACGGCGATCTACAAAATGGATGCCATAAACCTGTAGTTGAAGAAAAAGGAAATTTCATTTGTTTCTGATTGCAAATGATTCTTTGGCTTCATTTTTAATAAGGTGTTAGCAACGTTTGACTGTTGAATGCTTCAAATTTATTGATTTTGCAGTTGATCGTGACTCTGATTTCCCACATGATAGTAAATGTTGTTTTATGTGTCTTTTTAGCTCCTCCAGTACTTTCTAAAACAGATACTGTTGTTACTGGATTAAAAGGTAGAAATTTAGTGCTTAATTGTTCAGCAGTTGGAGATCTACCAATGAATTTCGTGTGGAGCAGCCAGAATTCTGTAATTAAACCTGCAAAGGACAAAAGGTATAGTTGAGATTCACTTTTTCAACCAAAACTTATGAGCTGTCGGTATAGAAATATTAAATATGAATAGTGTTAAAAATGTCGTCATGAAAGGGGCCAGCTTTTAACCAGCGGTAAGTTAAACACTTTTACAGTAACAGAGCATCATACTAAATTCTCATAACAACTAACAAAACTTCCATTTACAGATATGAAATAAAAGTGCAAAACTCATCCATGCAAACCTGCATGTCGTACTTAACTATTAAATGGCTGGATAGAAAAGATTCTACATTTTACAAATGCCAAGCAGAGAATGCATATGGAGCAGACGAAGTGACATTTCAAGTAACTGTCCAAGGTTTGTATCAATTTTAATTATGTTTAATGTAGGGCAGCCTACATCTATATGCTGAATCTGTGCGGCCTTTTCCAATAAAATAACTTGTTGATCTGTTCAGAAAAATCAAAGCATTGGTAAAAACTTCAGTGATGTTGTAACAGTCATTTGACATATTTTGAATATTTAGATGATATGTAGAAAGCATTATAGAATACGCGTATTATTGGCGAAGCGTAACCTATAATGGGCACCAAATTGCAATACGTTGGTTGGTTGGTTGCACTTTTGTAGTCTGGGTGGAACCCAAACGAAAGGTCGGATTGGAATGAAATTTGATACATAACTTCAAACCCCCAAAGGTATTGGTGACCTAAAATTTGACGTATATCGACAAATTATTGTGTAATAATTTACATCTTTTGGAACTTATTTCTAACACTCACGATTGTAAATTTGGAATCCTGGAACCTTGAATAGTACAATTGTTAAGAAACAAAATCATACTAATAGAGCTAAAAGCATGAAATTTGGGACACAAGTAAGTCTTGGTTATACAAACAGAACCAGCCAAGGAACCACCATGAACTACCCTACAAAGGCCCCTCTCCCCCGATGCTTGACAACAAACTCTTGCAGATCGAGCTAAAAGCATAAAATTTGGTACAAAAGTAAATTTTAGCAGTACAAATCGATCCAGTCATGGAGCCTTCATGAAATACCCCCAAGGGCCCCCTCCCAACAATTTCCTGTGCCTCCTCCCAGAGGCTTGCCCACCAAATTCTTGCAGATCGAGTTGAAATCATGAACTTTCGTATATAAGTCATTGTTAGCAGTACAAATCGAACCAGCCATGGATGAAATACCTCCAAGTGTCCATGTGCCCCCTCACTGATGCTTGACCAAAACATTCTTGCCGTTCGAGGAACGGCACATATATATATATGAGGATATATGGTACACAAGTTATTCATAGCAGTACAAATCGAACCAGCCATGCAAGTCCTAGGGGCTTGACATTTCAATCCGCTCCACCTGTAATAGGCCCAAATCCTGTTTCATAGTGTGTGTTGTCCCCAGTTTATTTGTAACATACATTGATAAAATATGTACATAAGTGGAAAAGAAAAGTTCATGCGCTCTCGTAATTCTTTCTAGTTAATTACGACTTAGACACCATGCCACCAAGCTGAAGAAAAAGTCCCAATGCACACTGCAAATGTCGCGAGGGGACCCCAAGGACTCCCAACAACATGAGCAAGTACAGGCTATACCCTTCAGCCACCGCGCAGCATTTTTCTGAGTCAGCCGAACAGCCGCCGAATATTTTTCTACCACCACCTCGCCTAGACGCCGAAAAAAATACGGCTAGAGTCGAAAATTTTGAAGTTTTAATGCAGCTAAATGAAACGAAACAGTCACAAAGTTAGTTGTAACTTGTCTCTAACGTTAAGCTGCTCTCGACTACCTTATTTTTCATAGTTTTTAAAACCGTATTCTCTTGCCAGCAACTTACGCGTGCCATGTATTTGTGTGGTCATTAGCACGCCCATGATTACTTTTGATATTTTTTTTAGGGTTCGAGTAATAATAGTCAGGACACATTGGTATGGAACCATTATTTCAAAAAAATGAATAGTCATGTGGCTCTGACTTTTAATTTGAGGGTTCTTCACGAATTTTTCCTTTTTTCATTTGTGATTCATCTAGAAATCCATTAGACTTCCCCCCCCCCCTTCCAGTCCGTCCTTTTCTTGTGCAGTGAGTTTCGTCTTTGATATCTTTGCTTCATTTTGACCGATTTAGCCAAAAAATTTAGCCGTCAGCTAGCCAAATTTATAGTTAGCCGCATCTTGGCAGAATTTTTTATTAAGCCAGCTGAAAATGACAAAATAATGCGGCTGAGGGGTATAGCACATGCCAGTGATCGGAGTGGTCGGCTGCCATACTAGTGAACGCCAGATCGATTTCCACGACCACCTAAGGCACAAACGGGAATTTTAAAAAAAGAAAAAAGTCGTTCGATGATTTGAAAATGATAGCTTTATATGAACAGTTTCAAAATGCAACAACTGTGACCTACCAAGCAATTTCCTGATGCAATGGATATTGGAACTTTTGTAATCAGAAGCATGTAGTCTTGAGCAAATTTTTTTGTAAAGTATCTTGATTTGCAGTCTGCAAACCCCAGTTACAATCAATTGATTTTATCCCATAAAACTGGCTAAAAGCCATGAAGTAACTACTCTGCTTCGTTTGAGCACTTATATATCTTTCTGTAGCTTCTTGATAGATATGTTTTTTTGAGAGTATCTTTCCGATACACTTTCACTTAACAACGTAATAGTTGTTGAAACAAAAGTTTACAAAGGTAACTGTTAACTTTTGCATAGAGCCGCCTGGATCTCCAACAATATCCTCATCATCTTCGGTTGGAAATAAATCAATTTCTCTTACTTGGACAACACCTTTCAATGGCAACAGTAATATTACAGGATACATTGTTCATTACAAGAAAAAAACAGGTAATACTGAAAGATTTACAATCTATTGCTAGGAAATCTGCAGTAAACTTCCGTCACTTTTTGTTTTGCTTTCAAATTAATTTTAAACTAAATTGATCATAGTTCTGCACATTACACACTTGTTTTAGATAACTGGAAAATAAGATCGATGAATATTTCTGTAAATGGTGATCAAAATACAGTCACAATATCAGAACTTCTTCCTGCAACAAGTTATACGTTTAGAATATCAGCCGAAAATTCAGTTGGAATGGGAGAATTTAGCACAGAATATGAAGCCATTACTGCTGAAGATGGTAAGTAATCATTTGCACTGTTAACCGATGGTGCTTGATTTGAGGAATTAATAATGTCAAGTGGAATGAAGGGGAGCAAAATACACTTCCTATTTTCCAATACAATACAAAAAAAATACAAAGTGCAAATGGGGATTACGAAATCTTTAATTTCGAGGCAGAATTCCTTTGGACCCCTTTCAAAAATAACTCAGATTCCCGAAGTTTTAAGATTTTTTAAGGTTTTGGCACACATAATTTGCAGTGACTTTAAGTTTCTTCTGTTAATACAAAGCTTTAGAACTGTGCTTTGAAACATTACTGCCTTTGGTGCACGTTCTGCATTAATGTGTAACAGTAGCACTTCCACTCAAAATATTGATTTCTTGTGCCAGCAATCTATATGACTTATAATTAACTCATTGGTAATTGTCAACATAATGTGGTTACTTCTCTAGCACCAGCTGGCCCACCCCTAAATGTCGAAGTGGAGTCTACTGATCAACATACGTTAAGGGTTACATGGAAGGTAATTTATTTATATTTATGTGGAACTATAACATGGTTTTTTTTTTGTTTTTGTTGCACAATCTTCTTACTTAAATTCGTTGCTGTCATGCGTTATAACTTTCATTTCTTTTACAGCCACCCCGTAAAAATCATTGGAATGGTGCTATTCTTGGCTATAACATTGGTTTCAGAATTGAAGGCTCTGCTGAACCATATAAATTCAACTCACTTGAAGTACCAGAAGATTATACTGATGACCTCATCTACCAGCTTTCTGATCTCAAGATGTTCTCTCACTACTGTGTTGTTATACAAGCATACAATGCAAAGGGAAATGGTCCACATTCAGAACCTGTCACTGCTATGACCTCAGAGGATGGTAAGAAACTGAAATGTGCTGCTTTTTTCGTCTTCAGTTGTCTGTATCATAATCATTGCCATCTTTCAGTTCCAAGCAAACCTCCTCAAGAGATTCGTTGTTCTGCCCTTTCATCAAAAAGCATTTATGTACTTTGGGAACCACCTTCTAATGAGTCTGTCAATGGAATTCTACGTGGCTATAAAGTTCTGTACAAACCAACAACAGAATGGTACGGTAAGTAATTTTGCCAGATTTAATTAGTATTGCTAGTTTTCCAAAGGCAAAGGACAAGATATTGTCGGGATAAGTAGTGACAAAAATATCACTAGTTTAATCAGTGTATTCCATTAAAGTTCTGCACTTCCGATGTAAAGGTTTTATTAAAGTGCCCAACATAATAAAACCTTTACAAAGTCAGTAAGAAATTGAAAACCTCTCCTGTGTGTTTCATTCAGTGAAATATAAGCTAGGTCTCTATCTATACTTCTCCAGTGAATTTGATTGCTGGTTTAGCAAATTTTGCTGGGAAATGACGCTGACCAACTAAAACTGAAGTCTTTCACTGAAAATAAATATTTGAATGACAGCAATCAAGCTATTCACATGCCACTAATTAATAGGTATTTGCCCCAGAAACGATGCAAATTTAGACTGTTGCAGCCATTTTGTATCAGGATAATTAACAGCAATTTGGATTTCCATTATTATTGTTTTTTAGAATCAGCCACACAAATCCGAGTTGTCTCTACTCCAAAAGTGACATTACAAGGTTTAGAAGTCAACACCAATTACACAATACAGTTGCAGGCTTTCACCAAAGTGGGTGATGGAGTGAAGAGCGCACATGTGTTTTGCAAAACACTCGAAGATGGTAACTGTGTTACTAAATTAATCCTCCTGTATTTTCATTTCCAAAAAGTAATATGTCTCATTGTTTGCTTTAGTACCAGAAGCGCCTGAAAATATGAAAGTTCTCCCGTCATCAGCAGATTCTGTGGTAGTAGCATGGAAGTCACCGAAGAATGCTAATGGTGCTATTACTAAATTCAATGTTTATTACAAACCTATTTCTGAAGGTCAAGAGGTAGAGTATGAAATGATCTCGATTCCAATTTAACAACTGACGTAAAATTAATGTACACAAATAAATAAACAGACAGTAACTTGTTTTCTTGGAAATGTGATTGTAGTTTGACCCAGCAACTCAGCAAATTGGAGATGCCACTTTGATGGCTGAGCAAGTAAGTCACGATGCCAATAACCACATTTCCCGATCAGATAGTCAATTTCTGGAAATTAAAGGATTGAAGAAAAACAAGAAGTATGCCTTCTGGGTAACAGCATCATCCATAATCGGTGAAGGACCTGGTTCTAGAGTAATGGCACAGACAGTTGCTGACAACACTGGTGAAACGCTAAAGCATTTAGTAAGATTTTGTGGCTAAAGCTTTCAGTAAAAAAACGAATGAAGTATTTTTTTTTAAGTTCCAGCCAAGTCGGCATCATTTAGTGGGACAATCAAAACTCCTTGGAAAAGAGATGTTGTAATGCCATGTAAAGCTGTGGGAGTTCCACCCCCTCAAAGAAAATGGATGCTGAGGTGAATTATTATTTAGCAAAATTAAAGTATATTCTCAACTAATTGTGTGGTGAATATGTGATATCATGTTCTAAACATTATTAGCGGGAAGACCATTCAGTCTGGTAATGGCAAGGTGCTCCTGTCTGATGGGACACTTCTATTAAATCAAGTAGCAAGTGAACATTCTGGCAACTATACATGTACTATCTACAATACACATGGAAAAGATCAAGTTAATTATTCTCTCGTAGTGCAAGGTAATTCCAGTAATATACATATTTTGATAAAGTAGTGTACATGAACTGTTGTATTAGTCAATTGTTGTAGCGCTGTTGTAGTAATTATTAATGCATATTAGCTGAAAAGGTGATAGTTATAGTAAACAAAGATGTCTTTTAAATGTTGGTAAGAAAGAATAATTGAAACGAAAATGTATGAAAACATTAAAAAAGTTTCATATCATGCAAACACAGAAATAAAATATGCGCACTGAATCCACTTTCAGTTCCTCCAGCTGCACCTTCTCTTGATATTGTTTCCAAAAGTCAGACTTCAGTTCAACTTCAGTGGAAACCTGGACCCGATGGAGGAGATAAAATTAGAGGTAAACATGTTTTTTGTTGTTTTAGTCACACACTTTTCATAATTAGACCGTAGTCTGTAACATAAGTTGGAATGTGTCTCGTAAAATAAAATAAAAAAATGTAGTACAACAAAATGTAGTTCAGCTATGGTATTAAGCATGTAGTATACGGATTCCAAGCCCAGATACAAACAAAATAAAATACATAGCATGTTCATAGCGCAAATCTGCATTAATTACTCCACAGGATACGTTCTTCATTTTCGCCCTGACTCTGGTCCCTGGGAAACCAAAGAACTTCGGTCTGATCATCATCTTCATACTTTGGATGATTTGGCCTGTGGTACGAACTACCAGTTGTATTTAGAAGCCTTTAATACGATTGGAACAGGAGCTCCCTGTGATGTCATCACTATTTCCACAGAAGGAACAGGTAAATATGGAAAAAGTACAAAAAGATAAAAAACAAAAAAACACTGTTCCTAGTTGCCTTTAACAAAGGCTGTAGTTTAATGAGAAACATGAAGGACAGGTTGGAATTTCTGAAATAGTTTTAATCAAGACATGACCGTTGATGGCCAAGTAATAAGTGCTTTATTATACAGCATGACTATATATAAATGTTCAGTTTTTTCAACAAATTGTCTTTGGTCTTTATTAACCTTGATAAATAATTGCCTTTCTTCTAATTTAGATGTTCAGAATCCGTCGAAGGACTTCTTGATCCGTGAAGGATCAACTTTTATTACGGTTCATTTGGAAGCCTGGCCTGCAAGTGGCTGCCCTGTCGATCATTTCCAAGTGGAATACAAGCAACTCCATGGTAGTGAATGGACAGTGGTCAGTGACAATATCAAAACAACACAAAAGAAACTCGTAATTCCTGGCCTCACTCCAGCAACTTGGTATTCTCTTCGTCTCACTGCTGTCAACAAAGGTGGACAAAATGTGGTGGAATATAAATTTGCAACCCACACACTTACTGGAGGTAACAAATCCTTAATCTTCTTCTCGATTCTAAATACGTTTTGGTGAAATACGACATCATTAACTGCCATCAACTGTCATCAAAGTCATTAAATGTTTTTCAAAGTTACCATAAAATTGAATCATTTTATACTACTTACAAAATTCTGAGTTTTGAACAAAACAGTGTTAATGAAACTGAGAGTGGTGCTGTTGCCTCCACATATAGCATTAAAACCAAATGGTTTTGGACTATATTCATGGTATATACATATTAAAGAATAAAATCGGTTTCAAATATTTATGAACAAACCCTAAAAAATGCAATCGCTTGTTCTTTCATCATTTGATAATCAGCAAATTTGAATTGGCACTTGTTTAGTCCAATGTAGGAGCCAATTTTCCCTACTCGGATCTTAAGCACAGTTTTAAAATCACCAATATTGACCTTCTTCATTTCTTTTTGGGGTCCCTGACGAAGATTTGCTAACACAAATAAATTTACTCTTGAGGTTATAATGGTGTTTTACCAAAACAGTTGTTTTAAAGTATTATTTTAGCAATAGTTGTTAACAGAAATCCTCGTTTAGGGCCTGCAACATACATATGGGTGAATATTGGTGAAGTTAAAAATAGTGGAGAATGGTGAGTAGGGAGTGCTTATTCCTACATTGGGTTTAAGAGAAACTCACTCACATTGCCAACATTTTAAGTTTATGCTAGCTACATTGCTCGTGGAATTGTCTTGTTGGTGTTCAAATACTAACCGACAGAATAGCACACACACCAAAAGTACAAAAGGATTAAAAAGAATGAAGTAATTTATTGTAAATAAATAAATGGTAAATAAACACTCACTTCGTTCACTCAACCAGCAAGTCCTTCTCACCGCCCTCCCCCCCCCCCACTCAGCAGTTTTACCTTTAACCCACCCTCTGTACTTCTGTGGGATTTTTGGTATGATGAGCTACACACTAACCTAAATTAGAATTAACGATCACAACAAAAACACACTTTACCACCTTCGAAGAAAACTCCCACTGGTTTTCTGATGGAAGTGAAAGGAGTATCACCGAAAATTCAAGTGTAGGGCCATTTTGTGTTCTTCGAAGGTGGTAAAGTGTGAGTTCGTTGTGATCGTTAATATGCCTTTTAAATACCGGTTGCCGGTCTTCGATTAAATCAGAATTATAACCACTAATCTACTTTTAAAATGTAAAGATGATGAGAGATGGCTGCGAATCAATTATTTGCTCATAAAAGAAGACAGGGAACGTATGAGTCAACTGGCTGTGAATTAGTTATTTCCTCCAGAGATGATGAATGACACCATGAACGATTAGGCAGGAAATGGGAGGAAGATTAGTCTAACAAACAAATGTAGGCTAATTCTTCAAAATTCTAACCCTTCTCAGTTAATCCACATCATCGTACCTCCAACCAGTTTTCCTTTCTGCCTCCTTTTCCTCGAATCATGGCTAAGTGGGAGTAATTGTGAAATTCCCCTTCTTAGCTGCTTTTCTCGAAGGCTGTGTAGGAAAAGTAAGCTTGCCGAAGAAAGCAGTCCCCCAAAAGCAATATTTTCTTTTTTTTTTCTTTTGTGTGGGTCACCTAACCTGGCGAGAACGACAGAAACAGAGCTTCTGAACATACATGGCTTATTTTGCAAGGCGATAACGAACATAAAACAAACAAATAAATAGTACCTTTTTAATGATAAGGATGTCAGCTTAAGAACAACTGCCTGAGAAATTAAAAAAATTGTATTCCATTCACTGCTGTAATTGCTCATTACACACCGTTACAAACACGAGACTTCTAGGACGTTAAATTTATTTACAGCATGATCAATTTTCATTTTCATTTAAAATACACAATTAAGCATTCTTTACGTAGGGCGCTAAATAAGTACTTCAGAAACAAAAAACAATCGTTTCACCGATTTTCGTATTAAGTATTATTTTAGTAGTCAGCTTTAAATTGTAATCTTTGCTTTGAGACAACCACAAACCAAGAATATGGCAAAATATTGAAAATTGTTTGAATTAAAATGATGTTTAATTTTCAACAAAGAGGTAATATTGTGCTGATAAACTTCTTCACATGCTTGCAGAGGTCAACAACGTGACCAATAAATTAGGCTAAAACTATTCAGCCATATATTCACTTCAGCAGTCTTTTACAAAACATGAAATAACACCAAGCCTTTAGAGAACTATTTTCCAGTTTATATATTAACATTTTTCATTGCATGTATTTGGGGAGGGGGGGGGGGGCTTTCAGGCTACATGCCAAGGGCCCTCAAGGGGGTCAGTCCGACACTGTTTTCATTCATGGGAGTTTGTGTCGATTAAAGATGTCCACAAGGAGTGAAAACTGTAATTCTTAAAGGCTGTGCGTTTCATAAAGAATTATCTGATAGTACATTGCAATATAATGTGGCTTGATTTTTGTTGCAAATGATGTGAACCTAAATTTGGCATATAATTTTGTTTGAAATTTGTCTCCCTTACCATTATATCATTTGAAGTTTGTTGTGCATATTTGCTTAATTGTTATTCCATTTGGCCAGGTACAATTCCTCCCCCTGAAATCCGGATGGAAAAGACTCCTGATCCAGTTTATGTTTTTTATCTGGATCCTTACATCTTCATTCCATCTGTGTCTCTTCTTATTGTCGTCATAATCGCTTCTGTCGTCATCTGTCTTTGTGTCAAGAGGAAGAGTGGCAGCATGGGATCCCGTTCTGGTAAATTTAGACACTTTTTCATCTACACTAATATTTAAAACTTTCGTAAAAATAAATTTTTGTTATTCCCCACAAGACAGAATTCACTCGAAGGAAGGACTGTATTACAGTGATATCTGATCCAAAGTTAATTAAAGGCATACTATTAGGAACATTGCATAAATGAAGAACTTTCTTGAATATTTGCTGGAACCTAGTCATAGGTGGCATTTACATCAGCAGTAGGCAAACAATTCCACACGGCCACCACACGATGAGTAAAAGCTTTGATAATATTATGACTATGGCCTATCACTATATTTTATGCTTTTATTTATCAGTTAAAATAATCTTAAAGTTAATTTAAGTAGAACAAAGGTGCCTATCCCCCCCCCTGCCGGTCTGGTGAAGAGTTACTGCCTTTCACCAATATTAATCCCCCCCCCCTCCCCAGTTTAGAAATGGTACACCTATATTTCCGACTTGGACTAGTGGTTGAGTTGTCACCCCCCCACACACACTTTCGGCCATGTTATTTTCACACGCTTTATATCTATCCCGTTATAACAGCCAGGTGCTGCAACAGCATCTACTGTTCTGTTTCGTTTTCGATCAATATTCAACCGTGCATAAAATTATAAACTAAAACATAATTTTTTAATTGTATTTTTGCAGATTTATGTTTTGTGTTGACTGTTGACTGTTTATGTTGCATTGTGGTGACTGGTGGTGGTGTTGTTAAACAATAATTACATCGATATCTTCCCACCCCCCACCTCCTAAAATGCCAGTGAGGGGGTGCTCCGCACGGGCGGGCCCCCCTCCCCTCTGAGCACCACTGAAGTGGAAGAGTCAAAAGAGACATACACAGGGTGGTGCAAAAGTCTGGGGAAGTCAACTGCCATTCCAAATCTACTAAGAAGACAACCACGAAAATGTACATACATATACTGTGGGTCGGGGGACATGTAATGATGCTACTTTAAATGACCTTGGAATGGTCCTTCAAGGTTATAACGATGCTAAATTTTGAAGTACATGTCGTGGATTATAGTGGTGTAAATTGGAAAGTTGTAGAGAACTGTAAGCCAATTCCAAAGCAAAAAACATAATGAAAATCGGACCATTAGGGTAGGAGTTATATTTCAGACAAGTTAGTCGTAATAGCTTCACTGCATGTCTTCATGATGTCCAGCAGAGAAGGCGCCCTACCAAACGAAATTATCGCAGCAGTATGGGATACAGATACAGGTTTTTTTTCTTAACCTATCCAGAAACGTGTGCTGCGTTTTCCACAAAATTGGAAAGTGGGTTCCTGAAGCATGCGTTACACATGGGGGGAGGGGGGGGGGAAGAAGCGGTTGGAAAGGTATATTGCATGTCAGGAAGGAAGTGAACATGCAACACTCATTTGACAAATATTCTTCCTCCTCTAATTCATGCTTGACATGATTGACAATATAACGAATCACCCTAACTAATTCCCTTTGCTTTAAATAAAAAACATTGCCTAAAGCCATTGGTCTATCTTGCCCCTCCCGCTCAAGGTAAACCTGTATGTGTCCCGTACTGCTGCGATAGTTTCGTTTGGTACGGCACCTTCTCCGCTGGACATCATGAAGACATGCAGTGAAGCTATTACGACTAACTTGTCTGAAAGATATGTCCTACCCTAATGGCCTTATTTTCATTCTGTTTTTTTGCTTCAGTTTTGGCTTACAGTTCTCTAAAACTTTCCAATTTACACCACTATTCTATGACGTGTGATTCAAAATTTAGCATCGTTATGACCTTGAAGGACCATTCCAAGGTTATTTAAACTAGCATCACTACGTGTCCTCCGATTATGTATGTACATTTTCATGGTTCTCCTCTTAGTAGATTTCGAATGGCAGTAGACTTCTCCAGACTTTTGCACCACCCTGTATATATACTTACTTGCCTGCATCGATCTGTAGAAGCCGTACACCACTAGATGACATAAAGGCCGGAAAATATTGATTACCATTGTGCATCGAATTGTACATAAAGCATGCAAAATTGCCTTCAGCAGGCCAGAACACAATGCCACGTAATATGTTTGCTTGCTTCCATTAAATGGACAACTGCATCCATTTGGCCGCCTCCTGGGGTAACTTTTGCTGGCAAAAAAATTTGCAGCTGGCAACCGTTTGGTTTGATTTGGATCTCGTCTTAATTCAAGTTTTTCCCTTGAGATAAATGACACAATTGGATGCATGTAATTGACGTTTGTATTGAGTGTCATGTAGAAGTGTATGGCAATTGCAATCCATAGATCAAAAAGTGTGAAAACTACACATAATTATATACTTTAAGGAGTGTTCCTTTAGTCTTCAAATGTAACTTGGGAACGTTTTTACCCACCACCAATTGTCATTTGTTGAATGCTCTTTGGATTTGACCTATAATCTTGTGTGTGTGTTGTGTGCTAGCGGCTACAATTAACTGCAACAGCAAAATCAAATAAAAATAAAAACCACTTTATTAAAGTACTTTATAACAATGCAACAATACATTCCACCTGAAAAATAGAAATGATTATTACAAAATTATTCAAAAGGTAATACAACAGTTGGCAGTAACAAAACTACATAACTGCAACTGTCCAATAAAGGTTTGCTTACTTGTGACATTACATTGTTTCAGATTCTGCCAGCACCATGAATACGTGGTCTCGCGGTTCCCGAGGTATTCCACCTCAGTATGCCACCATACAACGAGGTGGTGGAAAAGGTGGGTAAAGTAATCCTTCAAGGCAGAACAATTTAGATTAACAAAGGAAAAATACATTAACGGTTTGAAAGATATTTCTAATTTTTTTAATTTATTAATTCTGCTAACAGAACAGGCAGTGAACTGGCTTTCATGTACCAAATTTTAAAGCCATTATGTAAAAAAAAATAGATAGCGCCATTACATTACTTCTTTGGCCAATGATTTGTTCTTTTCAATATGTGAATTAATCTCTTATCTGTTGGTGAGTCGGTGAAAGAGGTGGCCCAGACTGTGGTTCTTTTCTCGGTTCTATTTCTTATCTTGGTTCTAATTCAGTGTATCATAATAAATTAGAAAATTTCATATATGTTAAATTGTCTCCCTACAGATACCAATCCATATGCATCAAGTGAACTCCCAGAATGCTTTGTCCAATACCCTGGAACAGCTTTCTTTGATCAGGCTGATCCAGCACTTGTCCAAGCTTGGGCTGCAGGAACTATTCAACGTCGATCAACTCAGCCAAGTAACTTCTTTCAAATACAAATATTAAGTTAATATTTTCGAATAGCCCTAATTACACCCATCAGTCATTTGTGTTCCTAAAAGTGGTGAAGAGAGAAGAGACTTTCTGTGCTTTGCTGTATTTGGTTACCATGTCCACAAATTAGATGACTGACTTAAATTTACCACAATGCAGTGAATTTTCACTGTCGTTATCGTTATCTTCCCGAGTAGGCCACGAAAAAATATACATTAGTTATCAAAAGCAACCGCTTCAATAATTAGGGCTGCATCACCCCTTTTATTGTTCAATAAATAAAACGTAAAACAAAATTAGCGCATGTGTCAAATTGTTCAAACTTTCGTTTTTAACTTGACTCTCCAGTGTCATCTGCTCTGTCGGTTTTCTGAAGAGTCGTTCTATCGCTAAAAGCAGCTTGCACTGAAACCATGGGCTGGCTGCTAGACACGGCCATACAATTACCCACTGGCCAGGACGCAACAGCAGACCCTTGTCTCTTTATAAGAACGAGTCAAGACAATTGTTCCATGGAACTTCCTAGCCACGTGAGGATCCCCTTATGAACGAAAGCATCAAAACTAAAAAAAATTGAAACTTTTGGTTTTCGAAGTTTGGCAAATTTTGGTGTTGGCTACACTAATAAAGCCAAGAAGGTGCAGTATTGACGTTTGAATGCTAAGCTACGAATCTCATTGTTATTGAAGTTAACTTGCAACACCTATCGAAAATGGCATTCTAGTAGCAAATTATTGAACCCAAATAACCCGTTTGGAAAATAGTCCCCTCATTCGTCTTACTCGATTTACTACATGTGCAGACAAAATTATCCTGTAGGAACAGACAAAATACAAGTCAACAACACTACCAAGTTCAGAAAGGATTACAAGTTTTCAGTTAGTGTAAATATTCTGGTCTTTAATGTACTGATCGGCAATGTATGGTATCCAAGTTTATTTTTAACGTTTCACTCTGAACAATTTGGACAAAATCAGTATAACTATTCTTAGATTTCAGGTGAGTAAAATCAAATGGTTTTGTGTGATTTTACTCAACAACAAAAAACAACAACAAAAAATAGAGATACCACATACCGATACAAGAAGAGTATGATTAACTTGTAGGCCTACTTGTGTTCATTATTTATTTATTTTACACAAAACTATCTTGATAATTACAGGTAATGGCCCACGACTTGCCCGCAACTCTTTACAACATACAAGCAGTGATGGGTAATTGCTTACACATGCTCACAAATCAAATGTATTAACCAATTTCATGCAATTGTGTATTAACCTCATTAATTTTAGCTCATTGCCAGCCATGCAAGAATCAACATTCGTGTTCAACAATGCTAATAGCTTTACTCCAGCGAAAGGCAGACCTCGTCCTGATGAAGACTACGACCAGCCACCAGTAGGAATATAAGATTCGTTATCATTATTGGAGACCCGGATATATTTCATTTTCGTCTCTTCTCTTAGTACATCATCTCTTTCCTCTGCCTCCTGTATATGTAAAGACGTATTTATGCAACATATTCACTTTGCATTCTCGCAGCTAGATCCTAGAAATCATCTGAAATTCCAGCATGCTGGAATTTCAGATGATTCCAACCATAGATTAGCTAGATCGTAGCGACAATGGTCCATAAAGCAAATTCAGAAGCAACTTGGAAAATTGTATTGTCAGGAGGAATTTTTTTTATCTTTTTGTCACGGATTATACGACTGCAAGCATTTACCGAAACAATGTCAGAGATACCTAATCCAGGTAGTGTTGCTATCATGACAATAATACATTTACCTTTCCGCTAAATTCTACCTGCGAGAATACAAAACTAGATCGCTGTATAAATACACTCTAAGCTAACTTGTGTGTTGTTTCATAACTAGCAACTCACTATTAACCGCATACAAAATATTTATTCAGCACTTCTAGAGTTGTTCCACCATTCCAGCTGTTGTTAGATAATCAAAGTTTACATTAATTGTGTAATAGTTGTTGAGCATTAATTGTAAATTACAATCTACTTCATAGTAAAGTTTACTCAACATCAATGTTTTACTTCTACATGTCATTTTGTATGTCGTTTTAATATCCATTAATAAGTGTAGATTTAATAATATCGCCAGAGAAATTAAACTAATTAGGCAGAAAAACGTTTGTAAAACGTTCCAAAAATTGCTGAACTAGATGAAAACTGACTGAATTAGATAAACTGCTCAATTTATTACCAATTAGGTCTCATGAACCATTTGTATCTACGACTACAGATCAGCAATCTTGGCAACATTTTTCAAGATTTACAACTTCACACCAGCAGAAAACAGTCAAGGAGCATTTTTTTTACAATATAAAATATTGAAAAATTACATTTTACGTATTTTTCTTTATAATTTGAATGTAGACAAATATTTTTTTTCTAACACACTGCATTTTATTACACACTGCATTCTATTTCGTAAATAAAGTTATCAAAGGTAGGAATGTTCGTGCTTCTCTTCTCTGTCCGTATAATCATTTTGTGTCATTGTAGTAATTCTTTGTTATTCTGAACAAATTTGCAGTCACCAAGTCCCGTGAATTAATAATTTTAAAATATCTTTATTAGCAACAGTAGTTACAACGTACTTTTCAGTTCATCCAGGATAGGACCTGTTATGTTTATGTGCTAATTTTTGAATAATATATAAATGCATATTCAGAAATCTCTAAAACAGAATAAACTGCATTACGTAGAATAGCGTTTAGATTCTCTTAGTACATAATAACAAGGAATATAATTATGTAGTTTATAATATAGGTCAATTACTATAGGTGTCCGAAATTCGTCATTTGGATGATTTAATGGACTCAATTAATAAAATTGCTCAGTATAATATATGACCTATCATTTACAATCAAAGACCTTATTTATGTATTGTTTGTATTGTAGAGCACAAATAGGCCATCAGCAATCTGCATAAGATTTATCATTCAAAACCCAGAACAAACAACAACAAAGAAAGTTCGGGGACCTTCCTTCGCAAATATGTACAAAATGAACGATGCAGGTGATAATTTCTTTATTATAAATGAAAGCAGCAGGCACGGAAATAAATACTGTAAAAGGCAAATGGAAGGTTAAGATTGTTTATGAAGGTGTTAGTCATCGGTAGTTCTTATTTTCCATTTCCACATTTCTTTCTTTTCTACAGTTCTCCCTTATTGTCTATGTGCTTGTATTAAATGTTATTTCTGTAAGTCAATGTTTATGGCCTAAATTATTTAACAGTGTTGAGTTGTAGAAGAAATAGCAATTTGTCAGTGGGGCATGACATTCTTCACGTATGCACAAAAATTAATAAAAGTATAATGCACTAAACGTTTTGGATTCACTGATGTACAATGAAGTGCTTTTTGACAAACAATATGTCATGGCAATTGAAATACTGAACAATTTAAAAAATGGTGTTGTTGGTATATGAATAATTATGGCCTCAAACTGAAGTGTGATGAATAATATTAAAATGGATTGGTGAACGTATGGTACACTTCATACCTGGGTTTCAGTTGCTGCACATTAGGCTGCAATACTCTTTTCATACTTAACTGAAAACTGAATGAGTCTGAATTGATGCAGCTTCAAAATACCTTTCAAGTTTTGATTGACTTGCAAGATATTTTGAAGAGGCATAACTTTTTTTACGCAACTGCCACAATTTTCTTGGAAAAATGCGCGGAAAGTGATGTTCATATGACAGTTATTGTAAACTTTCGTAAAATGGGCAGTTTTTCCCTTAACCAGCCAAAAAAAAAAAATGAAACGAAGAACTACGTGTATGTCGAGGTACGCAGTTCATCACCAACGAAGACCTCTTTTTATCCCACTTTGAACGACACAGTTGTGAGGATTTGTCCGTAGGTAAACTCGTACACCCTTGAAAAGGCTGGTGCTGAATGACACTTCTCGTGTTGGCTTTATGGAAATGTCCCTTTCAAGCATAACAGTATTCATGAACTTGTGAATGGTCACGTGCTATTTAAGTTCACTGAAACGTTTAACTGAGTAACCACATAGATGGCTCCATTTAGTGCACACCGGTCTTTCCAGCATAACAATCCATTTCAGATTATGAATTGTTTTATATTGTTTTAGTTGATCACAACTATTTGAAGAATTTTCACACAGCTCTCACCGACTGACATTGCCACCATGGTCAGTATTAATGTCAACCCAAACCATTTTCTTCATTATGAAAGTTTCTGTGCTGAAATTGATTCAGCATTTGTTACTTTTCGACAACCTCTGATTACGAGCACTCATATCGTGATTGTTGCCAAACGTGACACCACACCCGTGGCACTTGCCAAATGTGACACCACACCTGTGGCACTTGTGAACTTGTAGAAACTTTAGGGTTCATACAGCCATTGTTGATTTTAGGTTCATATCACTACTTTGTATGGAAACTTGGTGACTCTTATAACAGTTTTGGTTGTTTTAATAGTTTCTTTTCAGTTTCGTGTAAGTGACATGCTGGTTTCAAATTAGTAGTGCTTTGCATTTCATGTTAAGTTTCTTCCTAATTTATGGTTATTTTTGTGTCAATTCATTAATAGTTTCACAGTAATTTGAAGTTTCTTGTCATCTTGTTGTTTCGTGTTGTCTTCATGTATATATTTCCGTGCTAATTTCGTCCCAGCATCTTGTTAGTTTCGTGTTAGTGTTCTGCTAGGATGGCTTCAGGGCTTGCACTGGATAAGCTGCCCAGAGCTATTAGTGTTCTTTTAAGTTTGTGTTAGTATCTTGCTAGTGTCTTAGTAGTTTCATACTTTGTTAATAGTTCTGTGCTAGTTTCTTTCTAGTTTCATATTAATTTGGTAGAAGGACGTTAGTCATTACAGCTATTCTGTTCTGTAAGTGAGTTTTTTGTTAAGTTAAAATGATGGTGGAATAACTCATTTTACTCGTCTATACATTAGAGATAGTTGATGAGACTTGTTGCGATCTTATCAATTAGTCTTGGTATAATTTCTGTCGTGGTAGTATAGTTATTGATCTCATCTCGATAATTTCTTGTCTTGGCGGCATTCCCCTTGACTAAAAGCTCTGCAAGAAACAACATGTGGAGGAAAGGAGCAACACATGCAGGTTTCTTGCTAGTTCAGTTATAGTTTTTGCTGGTTTTGTGTTCGTATCTTCTTAGTGTTCTCGTAATGGCTTGGCAATACTGTTAGTGTCTTATTACTTCTTGCTGGTTCCATGTTTCTAATTTCGCCGTAGTGACTAGGTACTTTCGTGTTAGTTTCATGCTAATTTTGTGTTACTGGATTACTAGTTTCGTGTTAGGGCGCGTTTACCCAACGACTCGCCTTTGCATTCTCGCAGTTAGAACTCAATCGCGATGGCAAAGGTGACATTGTCATGGTAACAACGCTAAATGGATTAGCTAAATCCGACATTGCTTGAGTAAATACTTAGTCTTATAATCCGTGCCAATAATATAAAGAATTCCTCATGACGAAACAATTTTCCCAAACGCTTCTGAACTCACGTTATTTGTTGTTTTCGTTGCGAGGCGGCAGACATAAAACCGCCGCCATGTTGGAATTTGAGGTGATTTCTAGCTTCTAGCTGCGAGAATGCAAGAGCGAGTGGTTGCGTAAACGTGCCCTTAGTGTTTTGGTAGTTTCGTATTGGTGCCACAATGAACACTGACATACTTGCTTGCTAGTTTTGTGGTGGTTTTTTGTTTCATCCTATAGTATATTTTCTTTTCAATTTTGTGTCAGTTTCTTGCTGGCTTAATGTTAGAAGGTTCAGTATTTTAATGCTATTGTGAAGGATTTTTTTTTGCTGCTTTAATGCTGATGGTATGCCTCATTAGTTACTTGCTGGTTTTGTGTTGGTTTCTTGTTTCGTCCTGTAGTATAGTTTCTTTCCAGTTTTGTTAAGCTGCTAAAAGTTTAAGTGGATCTCAGGAAAGCGCGCATGGTTTTTTTCTAAGTTTATAATACGTTTTTTATGACATTGTCTAAAAAAAATTTCATATCACGCATCAGCACTTCCATCAAACTCTTCTTGGAGCCAATGACTAATCAGCTCTTTGCTCCATTCACATGATCACCTCTAAACGAATCTAAGGCCCATTTAGAGGAATGTCATAATTAAAAACTTGCATCTAAAGAAATACTTTTATCAAATGTGCAACTTTAACACGCTGATCCTGGCATTAAAATATAGATATTTTAGATATTCAGAAGTTTACATTATTCAACAACAAAATGTAAACTACCAAGTTTTGTTTTGTTTGGCAAAAAAAAAAAAGCCATCGCCCGCATCTCGAAAATCACAAATTTAAAAAATATTAAAAATAAACACCAGCTCGCAATAATTTTTGTAGCACTACTGCCAAGACTCACTTTAATTTTAGCGGCCTTAGTTTCTTGCTGGTTTAATGTTGGAGGTCTTAGTATTTTAATGCTTTTGTAAGGTTTTTGTGCTGGTTTCACGGTAGGTGGAGTAGGTTCTGACCACTTTCCACTTTCAATTTAGCGTCTTCCACGTTAATAGTTAGTTTCGTGTTTAGTTTTTTGACAGCCTCATTGGTTTCTTGCACGTTTCGTGTTAAGTGAGTTGTCAATTTAGTGTTAGTTTGTTATCCCGACCATTCCATTCATTCGCAAACAGCCAGGGACGCGTTGCATACTTAGATTCCTACCATCATTGTTGGTATCACGCGGATATCACCGCTTTGCATGGTGGATATTTTTTGGTGGATATCGCTGTTTAAACGTGGACATTTTTTATAGAAACTTGGTGGTTCTTATAGCATTTGTTGGTATTCGGCAGTCATCACTGATTTGTAAGGATGAAAGTTTTTTTTATAAAACTTGGTTGGTTTTGGGTGACTATCACCTCTTTACAAGGCAAAAAGTTTTAGAACTTTTGCAATTCTTGTTGCCATTGTTGGTGGGTATCACAGCTTTGTACAGTGTAAGAGTTTTTGTAACTTGGTGGGTGCCGTGGTTACTTTTGGGCAGGTATCACGATTTTGTAGGGCAAAAACACTTTAGAAACTATAGTTTTTTGTGGTTGTTGGTTGTTGGTTGGAAATCACATCTTTGAAAGATGACTTTTTGTAAAATTCGCACAAAAGGGGCAAAAGGTAGTTCAAGAGTTTGTGACCCAGGAAAGACAAAAGGTTTAAGATTTCCAGACTGTATGTTCTGGCCGGAGGAGAAAGGGACGAAGAACAGGCGATATGTGTGGATATCACTACTTTGAAGGCCAGAAACTTTTTTTTTTAGCAACTTGATGGTTCTTTACTACCATTTTGGGGTTTAGCTATCACCACTACCAGCAAGGACACCTCTGGCTTGCCTGCTCATCAGTGTGGGTGAGTGGCCTATAATAGAAAGCAGAACATTAGTTAGACTTAAGCTAAAGTTTTTAAAACTGCAGTTGATAGGCTATGTTGTCCGACATTTTTTATTCGCATGCAGTTAGTTTTGGGCATACATTTCTGCTTTGCAAAGCTGAAACTTTTGCAAACTTAGTGGTTATTGCCGTCATTTTTTGGTTTCGGGTGGATATATCACCTTTCAAGGCTGACATTTTCTGCTGAAATATGGTAGCTCTATTGTTGTAAGCTGTACCGATCAGCATTTTTTCTGCCTTACAGATTCCGATCCGATTAGCCACCGATTTTAACCGAACCGATCGGTACCGGTTTTTTATTTTTTTTTTCAGACTAACACAAACTTGTAGGCTATGGCAAACATTGGAATATATTTTCTCTTACCCAAATAAAAGTAAATATTTATCGTTATTAAACTTAAGCCTACACATGTAAAACATGTGAGCCTAGCTAACATTAAAACAAAAGGTAACAAAACAAGAGGTGAAACAGAAATTTATTGTCAACGGCATGGCAAAAATGAAAATCTGTAGGTTTTATGTCTGCCGAAAAAGTTTTTGCCAATCGGCAAAAAATCTATTCGGTACAAACTTATTGCTTTTGTAGATGGATCAATGTTTAGAAAGTTGATAGTTTTTTACTACCGATGTTGTATTTGGGTGGATTGCACCATTGCAACGTGGACAGTTTTTAATAGCTTGGTATGTCTTACTAGTTACTACAGCTATTGGGTTATAAAGCAGCGTTTTCACTAGAGATGTTTAGGGCCATGCAAATTGAAGCACCAGGCAACCAGGCATTTTATTTTATTTAACTTCCCACATTTCTTTGACATGTACCTAGGTAAAAGTTGAAAGAGTATGCAGTCAGCCTAAAAAAGTATAATGTTCCGCTACAATGTAATTTATGCCATCTAGTATTAAACATATTTTAGTTTTTGCCAAATAACTTTGTGGTTTGAGCTAGAGGTATGAAATTTGCACCACTGAAAAGCTCGTTTCGAGACGGTTAAAATGGTATACTGCAATGTCAAAAACAGTCAAACTTTGGCGAAAATATGAATTTTAGCGGTTCGACCAAGATTCAAATAAAAAATGTTGACCCGCGATAATTTAAAGCACCCGCACACGCCTGTAAACCAAACAATTAACTTTGCATGGCCTGCCTTGGGTGGATTGCGCCACTGGAACTAGGCATCGACCGGATACCGTTTTGCCGGATCTGGGTCGGTTCCGAATATTTTTTGATGTCTGTGACGGATCAGTTGCGGATCTAGGTGCCGGAGCCAGACCGGTACCAGGTAATTCACATTACAAGTTGCATCTATTGTGTTAATTTTGCTTTGTTTCACATTATTTTCTTACATTAACCACGTCGAAGTCTTACGCTATTACGAGTACCAGTATAGTATAATTGCATGTGGGCTACGGAACCGTTTTTGCAATGTTGCTAAATTCCACAATTTTTTTTAAAGTCAAACAAAGCACTCGTTAGGTTAATCAGTCAGAAAACATTTTTCTAGTTGAAGGATTTCTCATTGATAAGCCTACTGCATCGAAAAATAATTTGGAAAATTTTGCAATGTTTGTATAACCAGTATGTGGTCCATGCATTAATTTTAGATTAAAACTATTGAATTTTGGCTGCATTAAAAAAAAATCAAAATCACAACAGGTCTTTTATTTACTGCTTAAAATTACTTTTGTTCCGTTTTATATTGTGCACAGTATAACAAGGACCGAAAGCAAAAAAAAAAGAACGAAACCAACATAAAAAAAGCTGTATTTTTTTTTTTCATTTTATGAACATAACTCTCGACTCTTGCAACAAGTTAGTCATCTTTGGTTTATCATGCTATTATTTCTTGCTAGTTTATGATGCCGTCATTAAACCGTCTTACTTTTCTAATTTAACCCCGTGGCGTCCAAACCACGATTTATCGTCCCTTCAAAACCGTTTCTAAAACTCCCGATACATCCTGGATTCAAAGTCCCGTTTGGAAAGAAAAACTGTCATTGCATACAACAGAGGTAATTCCGACTGAATTAGGTACTTTGGCACGCGTATTTTGGTTTTATTTAATTAAATATCATCTTTTAATTACCTCAACTGATGTTTTTGTTGGCCTTGTCAAAATTTGAAGCGAAATTGCTTTTGGTTGCTAAAACTAGCCCCCGTTTCAAGCTGTCGTAACAAAAGAACGCAACGAACGGCCGCCATCTTGGTCGCGTTGGAAAGCTGGGATTCCCCGGATGGCACGTGTATAGCACGAGATCACTTATCGCGGCGGGGGCCAGTCACAAGTGACGTCACGCGAAGCGTTGTCAAGGTCACAGCCATTGGTGCTAGTTCGTGGGCGTATCTTGGCGGACAGCCGGCTGGGAGTGGGGACGCGATGGCGGCCGTAAACTGTTTGCTTTCAACGATAGCGAATATAAATTAGGAAATAAAATAACTTTAAACTACTTTTACGGTATTAAAAACTTTAAAAAAAAAAAGGATTTCGGAAGCCGTAAACAACGCTGTAATGGAAGAATAAGCAGAGGGCGATAGTTTCAAGGTCTCCTATGTACTGCAACGGAAGGTGAATATTTTCGTAAGTGCACTTACGTAGTCGAACTTCAACTTTTTTTTTTACTTATGAAAACCTAATACGATTATCCCAAGTATATTTTTATGCAATAACTTACACTGTAATTATTACATTTGCAACGTTTTATACCTGTACATCGCTTAGTTATTTTACTAAGATTTATTTTACCGAGGCATGCAACATGTTTACGGGGACATGTTTCGGTTGTATTGCAAACGGTATCCGGCTCAATATAGTTGCTGGATCCGGATCTCGCAAGATACCGCATTATCCGGTGCCAGAGCCGGATAGATCCAGACTCGGTCGATCCCTAATTGCAACATGTACAGTTCAATAGCTTGGTAGGTCTCACTATGGCTATTAGGTTATGGAGGATATCGCAACTTTTCAAGGACATTATTCAGCAACTTGATGGTTCTTACTACTGTTGTTGCATCAGGGTGGATATCCTACCTGAAGGTCGACATTTTTTTTGGTTAATCTATAGTTTTTACTACCGTTGTAGGTTTGGGTGGCTATTACTTCACACTTTAGAAAATTGATGGTTCTTCAGTGTCGTTGTTGGCTTCTGGAGTATATCGCCGACTAGCAAGGCAGAAACCTTTTTTGAAACTTCCGTTCTTCTTTCTTCCATTGTTGGTGTTCGTATATTACTGCTTTGCACGGATGGGACACATTTCATTATTCTCATTACCACTGTCATGTTTGGGTGTACATCACAATTTAGAGAAGTCTAATGGTTTATACTACGTATTGTATTAGGCCAGTGCTATTACTTTTGGCGGATATCAGTGGGTGAACATCACTACCTTGGAAGGCGGGAACTTTTTAGTAACTTTCAATGATTGTTGGTTTAGGAAGGTTATTGCAACTTTGCAAAGTGGAAACACTTTAGTAAATGGGTTGTTTATGGTACCATTGTTGGTTTGGTGAATCTTGCTCCTGCTACAGGTTTTGGAAGATGTCAGCAGGGGAAAGGCTAAATTACGAGACACATGCACAGACTCACACAAACCAGAAGTGAAATAATACGTGAAACCAACCCCCATCCCAGATGTCTCTGCTTGGGCCCCCCCCCCCCCTGCCCACAAAATACATGGACACTCCGTCCATGGGAATTTGTGCCTTCCTATTCTGCTTATTTTTAACATAGTTACCCCATATAGTTAAGACCAGTCTTTCCCTGTCCCGGCCATAACGAGATGTAACATGGCGTGACATTATCATGGACACTCCGTCGAGCTCTGTGGGCTGTCCTTTACGATGCTCCTGATAAAACAGAACTCCAACTGTTAATTCCACTTGTTCATCATGCATATCAATGCTGGAAAAATGTGAAACTTTGGTTACTTGAAACAAGTTTTATTTTATATTGAAAACATTACAATATACTAGTTCGCTAACAACAATATATTTTCTATTTGACAACTCTATGCCTACAATTGGTCCAGCGACTATGGAATGCCCTTTTCCTTGTTGCAATGATGTAGAATGTTTGCCCGATCAGTCTTAGGCATACCACAACCTCCAACACATTCACAAACTACTACGCCAGTTTTAAAGTTCCAACAACACAGCGCAACTCCCACAGCGCTCTAATATCTTCCGTCAAAGGTCCATCTCGACGCTGATGAACGGGAACACATGATGTAAATAACCAATTTCATAAATGCTCTAGATGGTGAATTTCTCTTTTAAAATCCACCCATACCACCCATTCCTCCCATTCCACCCATGCCGCCACCCATTCCAGCGGCCATGTCTTTATCGTCTTTCGGCATCTCCGTGACGACAGCCTCAGCTGTGGTTAATAACGATGCAACACCAGCCGCATCCATTAAAGCTGTCCTAACAACCTGTAAAAGACAAGAGTTTAAAGTGTTTAACTATAACTTAAAACTACGTAAACCTATTTAAGTATTTCAAAATGTAATTAACACCAAGCCGCATTGTTAATTAACGCATCGTAAGTACGAAATGGTTACTTAGAATGGTTAAAATGCTCGAATTTATACGACTCGAATTTTTAAATGTCCATTGTCTTTTTCTTTGAAATCAGAAAGTCATTACAGCAGAATCACAACACTACGTAAATTCAAAAAAAGTCCAAGGTGTTAAATATTAAAATCTTGAATACAGTCTGGAGATTGCTGCAGATGGTATTTACACAGTCGACTGTCTTCTTTAAGTCTTTCCTTATTTCCTCCAACTCACTGTCCTTATTTCAGAACCACAAACAAGGACGACAAGGAGGAGGAAGTAGGGAAGACACCCGAAGAAGACAGTCGGATGTGTAAATTCCATCTCCAGCAATCTCCAGACTGTCAAAAATTCACCAATATCTTGACATTTAATATTTAACGTCTTGATTTTTTTTTAATATGCGCAGTGTTGTGCTTGTGTTGTGAGGACTGGAATTTATGTTTCTGATGATAGTGATCGATAAATTATCACCAAAAATTCAAGTTAGACACACAATTGTTTTGTTTGTGGTATTGTGCAATTTTTGGAAGATGTTGGTACTCGTATAGGAAATTAACTGGCGAATCCATTATGGTTCCCAAATTGACCTTGGCGAAATTGGTGGTTGTTTCCAAGGTCATCCAAAATATATTTCCCAAACTACTCTAGATACGAGGATAAACTCTCATAATAATTTCAACATCAGTGAGATCACACTTAATCTCATCTTCGTCAGGCTTCAAGATTTTCTGGACTTTTCACTACTTTTTTCAGTCTATGGACATAGATCTATGGATTCAAATTTGAGCGGCACCGCAGCCTCTTGTATTCGCAGGGTTGCACCACTGAGCTTACATGCATGGCCCACTGAGTATCAAGGCAACTCCCGAGATACGAAAAAGATCATTGCAGTTCTACAGTGAAATCAACAACTTCCATAACATAGACAAACACTTTGTCCGCAAACTTTTGATGTCTTCATCAGTCTTCAAGGCTTATTGGGACTTCCTATATCATCATCCTCGTTTTTGTTACCAACGAATTCTTATTTGGCCACTTAAGTTGCCTCCAGTATGTATAAGGCTATCTGCACAATTCATCTCCCTCCAACTCCCACTGACAGTTAAACTTCTTGCCAAGATCATAGCTCACCAAGGTCCTGTATTCCCGAGGGTCTCGCATTTGGATCTTGGGAGCTAAGATCTCAGCAAGAAGCTTAACTGTCAGTGCGAGTTGGAGGGAGATAATCAGGCAGACAGCCCTACAAATAATGGAGCCTACGAGGGCAGCCAAATTTGAATTCGTTGGTAACAAAAACGAAGGAAGATGATGTACGAAGTCCTAATAATCCTTGAAGCCTGATGATGCCACTTGTATGGGGTCAAAAATTTGCCAAGAGAAAGTGTTTGTCTATGTCGTGAAGTGTGCGGACAAACACACTATTTCGATAACCGTTCAAGTTGTTAAACTGCGGAGATGTTTGTTGAATATAGGCTAGGAGGCAATACGGTGCATAGAGCGAAAAATGCAGTGAAAAGTTCAGAAAATTTTGAAGCCTGACGAAGTCGTAGAAAAAATCATCGAGAGTGTCGTCGAAAATTTGCGAGATTAGTTCAGTCTCGATGTGAAAATGAACGAACTTTGTTGAAATTAGTATAATTTTGAATTCGATGTTTCACAGTATATACTACGATTTTCAAAAACATTTTTTCGCTGAATAGTGAATATTTCGAGCTTCCCAGTTAACGCAGTTGTTAGGATTTGTGTTATTCGTGAACCGTAACTACTTACCTTTGTAGGGTCAATGATTCCGCTGGAAACCATATTTACAAATGCGTTCTTCATCGCATCATATCCCATGTCACTTTCAGCATCTATCACTTTCTGTACTACTACAGAGGCGTCAACACCAGCATTTTTGGCAATCTGTTGGCATGGCATCTTCAAGGCGCGCTTCACGATATCAATACCTAGAACACAGAAGTTATTTAATTTGTATTGAAAATTCCATAACGGCTTCTACTCTGAAAGTTCGTCATTCTTGATAATTGATTGTTGAAAACAGATTGTTACGCACAATTTCAGAATCAAAATACTATACCAGTATTCTAGCAAATTTTCAACAGACCGACGACGTCTGTCTTTATCAGGCCTAACCTACACAACTCACCCTTTTGTCAACTACATCGCCACTGTGGAATTCAACGTTCGTTTTGTGTAGGTTAGGCCTGATGAAGACAGACGTTGTCGGTCTGTTGAAAATTTGCAAGAATACTGGTAAAATGTTTTTTCTTTATGCTGCAAAAGTCTAATACCTGTTAATTTTTGCATTGACAGACCGACCTCGTCAGATTAGGTGGCGGGTACCTTTGAGTTCCTTGGGGTGCTGAGGCAGGCGGTTGAAGTTTAGGACTCAACCTGGGATGTTGAGAGGGGTTGAATTCCAGGGATCCCAAGTTGTCCAGAACTGTGTCGTTGCCAATGTATGGTTCTGTCTGTTTTTTTTTTCCATAATAGAACACCAATCCTTAAGGGTACTATTAGGAGGACGTGAGTTACCTGTAGTGTGGATGGGGTTCCAGAGGAGATGTTGAGAATTCGATGGAGGTCGGGTCGTCTTTGCGTTGAATGGCACCCGGTTTCCTTGGCACGAGGGTTAGGTGTGGGGAATGGCGAACGTGTACAGATGGGTATGAGAGTCAACTTTTGGACGGCGAGTGAGGCGAAGATGGTTATCAGCAAAAGTGGTTGATTTGGGAAGATTCGTGATTAAGACATCCATGTTCATTACTACGGTTACTATTATTATTTTTTTTTTTTTTTTAATTTGGACTGATGTTAGTTAAGGATGGGTGTTGTTTCTTAAGCCGAAATGATATCCTTTGGCTTTATGACGGCATAGATCACACGGTAAATCCAGGGTTTGGTTGCCGGATAGTTGAGCCATGTGTGGATGGAGAGGCTCAAATGAGCTTGAGTTGTCATATTGCCATAGGGGAAAGACTTGGAAGGGGTGTCCTGCAGCTGCGGTTGTTAAAAGATTCCCTGGCATCTGTGATTTCCATGTGCAGTTTGAGATCGATAAGGTCGAAGTTTGGGTTCGTGTAAGAGGATGTAGAATCCAGAGGACTGGTTCCAGAAGCGGCAGTGGCTGGTCTTGAGGGTAAGACCTTAGGCGGGATCCTTGGATCAGAAGGCTTCAAATCCAGGAGGGGGGTGGAGGAAGCGACATGGCGTTTTATGGGTTGGTCGGGATGATTTTGTGAAAGTTATGCGATTCAGAGACAATGGGGTGTACGAGAGTGGTTCTGTGCGGCCCCGATGG
Organism: Lithobius niger; assembly: GCA_023313725.1. Lineage (NCBI taxonomy): Eukaryota > Metazoa > Arthropoda > Chilopoda > Lithobiomorpha > Lithobiidae > Lithobius > Lithobius niger. The sequence goes on from JAHWFP010014066.1 coordinate 322,498, forward strand.
GGGGGGGGGGGTGTACGTGGTTGCCAGTCGGATGTGGTGGCAGTAACGGGTGGGCGGAGTGGTACTGGAACGACAGTAGGCACGGGGTTGGTTATCTGTAGACAGGCGACGGGGTCATCCGCGGTGGGATGGTGAGTGGCAAAGGGCACTGCTGACGACAGGTAGTTGTCTTGTGGAGTGAAAGTGACGGCCGTTGAACCACTGGGCGTAGCACGGGCGACAAGTGAGAGGCCGTTAACGTCGGGATCGGTGGTTGGATGTGCCGGGTGCGATGATGACGGTGAGGAGTCAAGTGACAGACGTAGGAGGGAGGGTTGGGCACGGGTGAAAGATGTTTGAAAGCTGACATCAGTAGAAGACGGGCAAGTCTCGATAGCGTACATGAGATGACAGCCGTGGAACCTTCGAGCGTAAGTCGGGCATGGGTTGATGGACCCGTGAAGGGGCAACAGGATGGTTGGGTTAGGACTGTGCGAAAATCGAAACTTTTGATTCGAATCCGTCCAAACCAAAATCGAAAAATTCGATTTTCAAATTATTTTCGATTTTGTGATTTTTTTTCAATAAAATACACTTAAAATTAATTTTAAAATAAAAATTAGTATCAAATAAAACATTAACTTTAGTCAAAAACGTAAAAAAAAACCAATGATAGACAGTTTTAAACAAAATATAAAGAATAACTTGAGCGTGTCAGTGGCTGTAGCTCAAAAAATATGTCCAGAATGAACAGAAAAACGTTTTATAACGAACCACTTTTAGTGGTTGGAAACCTAAAACATACCTAAATTGTAAATACAGATGTTAACTTTAATGATTTAATGCTGGAAAACGTTTTTGCGGCTTCCAAATTCCAACGTTTACATGCTTTCAACTCTACCGTGATCACTATTGTTTACTTCCGGTAGTATTCAAAAACCTAATCTGGGTGATCTGGTTCACCAAAGCTAAACCGGAAGTGGCCTCTCACAAGCAATATGGCTGCTGGAGTTAGCAACGAACATCTTGCAATCAACTGGTACGATGTTTATAAAGATTACAGAATTAATTTTGATTCATTTAATGTTAAAATTTGTAATTAAAGATGGAATTTTCTTACATGTATTACATTAGTATGGTATTAACTATAAAAAAATTAAAGGAAACAAACGAAAGGTAAGGTAGAAAAGGCAGTATTTTCATTTCCTCAAAGCTAGGCACATTATTCATATTTGTCGCCCATTAATGATGATTTAAAAAAAATTAAAACTATATTTCCATTTATTTACAATAGTATGGTAAGAAACTAGAAACCTAACCTAGAAAATAATAGGAAACTGGAAAATATTTGCAGTGGCGGTTTACTACAGTAGCTGTTCGTTCTAATGAGTTTCCACTCCCACTTTCCAAAATTGAGTTTTTAATTTCGTTTGTTAAGCCTGACTGACTGCAGATGGATGGATGAATGGATGATGGAGTTTCCATTCCTGCCTTACAAGAAAAAAATACAGAAGACTGTTTCACTGTTATGCTTTTGCTGCATTTTATGTAGCAACTACGTGTGGTACATGTTAACCATTGCTGAAATAGTGTAGGCATTGCCCTAAAAAATGTCATAAAATTACAACATTAAGATTTTGTTTTAGACCCCAATAATTTGCCAAACTTGCAGAATGTATGAAATTAATTTGACTAAATACAACCTAAGGAAGGTGCTGCTCAAAAAAATGATAGGCTATACATACAGCATTAAGCTTAAAGGTACGTATGTTTTACTAATAAAATTGTTTACTGTAATAAACGAAAAGAACACTCGTTGGTACCATGAGATTGTAATATCAAGAAAGTGAAACTTCTTGGGGTAGGGGGGGTTGAGGAGAGTTTGTTTGCTTAATTTGTATCAATCCAAAAATGTAGTTTTGCCTAATAAAAGAATATACATTTCGAAGTTTATCTTCAAGTTCACACGTATTGAAGTAATTGTTAAAACTTGATAATTTTTGCAAAGGGTAGCCCATAAAGATACAAGTTGAAAAACAAAATTAATCGAAAAAGAAAAAAATTGAATTTCGAAATCGACTATTAATCGAAATCGAGATTTTCTTTCTCAATATCGATCGAAATCTAATCGAACCCAAAATATTATCGCACACCCCTAGGTTGGGTGGGGGTGGCTGGTAGCGTATGACTGACAGGCGTCAACGGTGATGTGTTAAGCGATAGCCGATGAATCCTCGGGGTGAAAGGCGGCATCCATTAGGAGGCCAGGGTGTAGGAGCGACAGGAGTGTCGGGCAGCCGAGACCGGAATTGGTGGGTGAAGTAGGAGTTTCGTGACAGACAGTGAGCCACCGGGCGAAGAAACCGATTCGGAGATGACGTCAGGAGTCCGGCGACAGGCGTTGAACCTCTGGGCGTAAGGTGAACAGGAACGAGGGCCACTTGAAGGGCGACAGCAGATGGCATGGATGGCGGGCGTCGGCTGTTAGATCACCGGACGCGAGTCGGGCGTGTCGAACGGAGAAATCGGTTGGGAGACGGTAGCCGGAGTCAGGCGACAGCTATTGGACTTCCGGACGTTAAGGCGGAAGGGGTGACGGAACGCCGCCAGAGGGTGGCTTCATGGAAGGCGGGGCGTCAACAGTAGAGGCAGATCGGCGGCCGTTGGATTACGGACATAAGTTAGGCGTGTCGAACGCAGAAGACAGATGGGAGACAGTAGCAAGAGTCGGGCGACAGCTATTGAGCCTCCGGACCTAAGGCGGGGTGAAGTTTCAGGGTCGGTGGTCGAGATGGGTCGGTGGCCGTTGAAGCACCAGATGTGGGTCGGCGGCCGTTGAAGCACCAGATGTAGGTCGGGCGTCAGTCAAACAGGGGGCCGGTTGGAAGACGATGGCACGGGCCAAGTGACAGCCGTTGAAAATACAGACGGGAGGCTAGTTGAGGAGGCGACAGGATCGGCGCTAGAAGATGGTCGGTGGTAGTTAGGCCAGTATCCGTTAAACCGCCACACGTAAGTGGGGCGTGAAACGGGAGGCCGAACGTAAGAGCAGGAACCAGCCAGGAGACAGGTGTTCAAGTGTGGTGCGATCCCGGTAGTCAACGGGAGGGACCCACGACGACTTCATTTCCCACAAGGATTTTACGGACGAAAGAGGTAGCCTAGGGGTCGAAGCGGGTTTTAGTGGGGGAAAAGTAGGAAATAAGGAAAAACAAGGAATTTGTCACTAAAAAGTAGGTAAAAATAAGGAACCCCTCGGCGTAATATCAGGCTTAATAACAGTAAATATGATAAAAGCTTACTCGTATCAAGAGCATTCTTAAATCTAGGGAACCAAAGCCAATTTCCTTTGCGTAACACCAATGAAACCATTTAGACCAGTGCCTGTCATACATTCTGTTTGTCGAGTCTCTTGTGGCTTTTGAGGCGATTTGGATGGCATCGTCTTTATGAATTCCTGCCTTCTTGAGGAGTTGGACGATAGTAGCCACGCGTGAAGGTTTGGACTTTGACAGGTTTGGGTGGAATTTTGAGCCCTTTTGTTGCGACAGAAAATCTGAATGAAGAGGGTGGCTTCTTAGTAGGGTAGGGAAAAACCGGTTATTTGCCTAAACGTTTACTAAACGAACCTAATTTACCGTTTACCGTTTAAACGGTTCTCCCCCCCCCACCCCAACAAAATTAAAAAAAAAAGAAGCTTTGAAACCTGCATTGTTGTTTAACTAAAATTAAAACTAAATAACCAACACTTACATTTCCAAAGATAAAATTAAATTGTACTGCAAATTATTAAAAAAAAAGAAATTAAAGCATTATGAACGATCGTTGTTGATATTCGGTAAAGTCCGAAAACATTATGGGGGAAAAATATGCTAACACCTTTCAAACTTCACCTATAAGTTCATCGAATCATAACAGACTAGTAGTAAACACTGGGTACCAGTTTTTCTGTCTATTTGGTCCGTCGATGCGGAAAGTAAATCTTGCAGTAGGCCTAATCATAGCATTTATTTACCTTGATTATTATTTTTGTTGTAGGAGTCGTCAAAACTGGCGTTAAATTACTTTCGTGTGATGAAAATAGCACGTGGTTTAAGCGATCGTGACACATTAATCACGGAACAACGTGCAGCCGCCGTCTTGTCGCGTTTGAGCGCTGGGAATGCCGGGGAAATCCCCTTTCCGGCTGCCATCGATGTTGACATTAATTTCAACGAATAAACTGCTCCGTTTCAACGGCCGCTGGTGCCTCCTTTAGTATCGCGAGCTCCTATTGGTCGATTCATGCTAGGTGCCTGTCATGAAATGACGTCACGCAAAGCGAGTAACGGCCGTTTCCACACGAGCAAGTGTGAACGCGTCCTTTGTGTACAGCCAGCTTGGAGCCGAAGATGGCACCCCGCAATGGATTGCGTGAGCGCTGTCGACGCTCGTTAATATTTGAGGACTTTAAACAACTTTAAGGTAATAAAAACATTTTTAAAAATGGCAGAGTGGAAAAAAATACTGCAGAAGCATAACCAGTGGCTGTCAGCATTCCAAGATCGCCCAGTTCAGAAAGTGTAGCAATTACTTTGGCCGAAGGTTTTTCGGTATTTTTGGCCAAGAGCAGTTTAGATAATCGGATAGAGTAAAACAGCAGTTCGGATAACTCAGGTTTTACTGTACATTATATAAACAAAATTTATGAACATCCAATCAGAATAAAATAATTAATAAAAAAAAGCTAGGTATGATGCGAGACAAAACATAAGACTGACACCTTCCAACCAAATGTTTACAAATTTAGCACCCTCTTCCCATTTTTTTTCGGTTATAAATAAACGAAAAATGATAAACGTTTAAACGTTAAAATTCCGGTTAACCGTTTCAACGTTTAACCGTCCAACCCTACTTCTTAGGGTGTCGATTAGTCAAGACAGTAGTGTGGAAACCATGGCGCCGACAGCCAAAATGGGGCTATGAGGAGGAAGATACTTTGGCTTTCTGCAATGCTTGTGGAAGGAGTTTGAATGGTGGAACAGGTATGCGTAGAGGTTGTGCCATGGGAATATCAGGGCGTCGACTGTTATTGCTTGGTTGTTCGGGACGGGCTAATGTAATGGGGAAGTCTGGCATCGTGCCTCGTGACGAATAGGTCTAACATTGGTGTTCCCCATGTCCTGAAGAGGGATTTGCAGATGGATTTCTTTAGGCACCATTCCTTTGACGGGTGTGATCGGCGAGAAAGGGAGTCTGCAATTACGTTCATGTTTCCTGGAATGTGGAGAGGAAGCAGTGTTATATTGTTTGAGATGCAGACGTTGAGGATCTCTGAAGTCAGGTTGTGGAGTAGTCTGGAATTGGTGCCACCTTCTTTCCTTATGTAAGCCAGAGCCGTGGTGTTGTCGGCTTGTACTTGGATCACTTGATTTCTGATGTGAGGAAGGAATTGAAGAAGGGCCAGCTGAATTGCACGGAGTTAGAGGAAGTTGATGTGACGGAATTCGTCTTCTGCCAAGTGCCTGAGATTTCTCGGTTGTTCAGGTGGGCTCCCCAGCCTTGATTTGAGGCATCTGTGAAGATGAGTTGGTTGGGGTGGGGTTCGTGAAGTGGGACTGTCCTGGTTAGGTTTGTGACATCTGACCACCAAAGGAGGCTTACTTGGGGAAAATCTTCGTGAAAGAAAGGGGAATTGTTGGTCTGGGTCGAGATGAGGGTTTGACCAATGGTCGATCCGGTGGTGGTGAAAGGGTCTTACCATCCAGCGTTTGTGGAGCGATGAGGCTTGCCATTGAGTCCATTTTACCGATGAGGGAGTTCAGTTCTCGGAGGGAGAAGTTTGTTTGGTTTTGAAAACGACAAATGTGGTGTAGGTGTCTTGGACTCTTTCGAGTGATGGGAGAGATCGTGGCTAATGATAGATTGAACGAGGTGCCGAGGAACATGAAGGTCCTTCTGGAGTGAGGCGTGATTTGGATTGTTTCACGCCGAATCCCAACTGGTTTAACAGGTGGACTGTGTGGTCCCCGTTTTGTTCGAGGCGAAGGAGGTCTTGGTTGTGAAGGGCCCAGTAGTCGAGGTACGAGCTTGCCTGGATTTGATTTTGGTGTAAGTGGACGAGAATAGGTTTTAAAACCAAGGTGAAAATTCTTGGTGCAGCATTCAAACCGAAAGGCAAACAGCGGCATTCGAAGACTTGGTCGTTGTATATGAACAGGAAGAATTTCGTTGAGGATGGGTGAAGTGGAACGTGAGGTATGCAACCTCTAGGTCTATGGATATTGTCCAGTCGTTTTGTTTGAAGGATTGGCAGATGGATTCCAGGGTTTTCATCTTGAAGTGGGGGTTGTCGATGTACTTGTTTAGTGGTTTCATGTTGAAATATAAGTCTTTGGCCTCCCGATTTTTTCGGGAGGGCGAAAATGGTGCTGTAAAACCCCGGAAACGGGTTGTGGTTTATGAAGATTGCTCGTTTTGCAAGGAGTAGTTCGATCTCGTGCGAAAGGGATTCCGAAACGAGTGCTGTGAAATTCTTCGGAGGGGAGTTTGCCAGAGGAGGATCCGACAAGAAAATGAGGCAAAAGCCCTTGATGACTGAAAGAATTTTGCAATTGCGTGTTATCTTTTCCCAGGCTGGATAGAACTGGTGAAGTCTCGCGCCGACCAGGAAACAGTAGAGCCGGGGGCAGTAATTGTTTGCGGTGGGAACTGCGGCCGCCGGGCGAGGAGTAGCAGCTGCGGCGATCGGGAGTTGCGGCATGTTTCTGGTTGCTTCGTTGGTTGGGACGGGAGCATGCTTGTTGTTCCGACCGAAAGGCCTGGTTCTTTTGGTTGTTTGTGGCGACGTTACGCGAGGGCTTAGTTGAAGTTGATGGTTTGTTCCAGTCTTCGGATGGGGCCCGTGGGCTTCGATTTTTGGTTGCTTTGTGTGGGCGAGAGGACGATTTTTCTTGACGAAAGGGTTTAGGTTTCCGAGAAATATCCAAGTGCAGCGCCAAAGTAGGGATTATGCCCTGAAAGAATGTCGGATTTATGAAGCGGTTGGTTCCGAAGACGGTGTTTTGTTGATTCATTTAGGTTGTTGGCGACTTGAGAGCTGCTCGTCTTAAAAGAGCAACTGCGAAATGCCGGCTCGGTTATTTCCTCCGTTTAACAAATAATAACGACTGCACGTGCAACAGTTTCTTTTAACGAATTTGCAGGCTGGGAAAATGAGTGGGAGGATGGTGCGCCGCTCCTCGTCCCCCTGTCGCTACATCCCTGCCTGGAAGTGACGACGAAAGATGGAACCGGATACAGCTCGGCAGGTGGAGGCCTTTCAATCTGCAGAAGCTTCATCCTTCGATGATCCCATTGTCCAAGTCATCTGCGGTGCTGTAAAGCAGCAGTCGTCGGTCGCAAGGCTGGAACAGTGCTGGATCCAAGGTACCAAAGCGCTGTATAGCGTGGCGGGGGGGGGGGGGGGGGGGGGGCCCCCCCCGGGGGAGGCGTCCACTTGCAGTGGATACCTAGAGAAGAGATATGAAGAATGTGGGCGCCTCGGTGCTTTTAAGAGGACTGTGACGCACGCACACTGGTGTCGCCAAGCTTGCAGGCACTGATCTACAAATTTCTTCTCTAGGGAAAAAGCAATTGGGGACAAGAATGTTTAAATGGTAGGTATGGATATTTTAGGCGACAACTACAAACTTAAAATTGACTGCCACGTTATGTGTTTCCTATAATATTGAGTGACAGCTTTCTTCAGCAGTAAACTTTACGGTTTATGTCTATGACTAATGACCTTTTTAATATCTGCGTTATAATTCCTACAGTTAAAAACTAAACACCTAAACAGCAATAAATAATGAAACCTACCTATTCTCTGGTCTTCATTCTCAAACTTAAGTGTATCGAGAGCAGGCAAGCAACGCAACAAAGCAGTGCCTCCACCAGGAACAATGCCTTCCTCAACAGCTGCCCTTGTTGCATTCAATGCATCATTCACTCGGTCTTTCTTTTCATTGACTTCCACTTCACTAGAACCACCAATCTAAAAATACAAGTATTGTCAAATAATTATTGTGGGAATTTGGCTGTAATTCATTAGTAACTAAGGGTGGTCAGGCAATTACCGTAAATCCCCTATTTAACGCCCACCCCCAAAAAAATACCTTGAGAAATTGTGCAGTAGCGTTGTGGGGGGGGGGGGGGGGGGGCGGGTGGGGGGTGGAAATTTACTAAAAGCTTCAAACGCTTAACGAAATCAATGTTTTATCCTTTAAAATCTTTGCTGCAAAAAAATCAACCAAAAGCTTTTCTATTTAAAGAAGTTAACATTAAATCCAACACGCTTCACAGGAAATTTTATCCATGGAAAATTTGGTCATTAGCACGCGTGATATCGATTCAGTCGAGCGACAATTCAATGCCTTTTTCTCATTTATTATAAATTTAGTAATTAGTATATTAAAGCGTCCCACCTCTAAATTGAACTATGAATCGTAAACCAATTTAAACCAATTTATTACGAAATTATTACAAAACAAACCTTCATTAGCATCCAACGATATTTTGGTGGTTAGGTTAAACCTTTCAGGTCCTAACGACGATATATCGTCGCATCAAAACTATGTCTAAAATGGTCGACGAATGATATATCGTCGTCTCAGTTCAAAACCCCGTTGCAAACAAAAAATTCCAATTGTGTACAACGGAGGTGCAATTCCGATTAAATTAGCTATTTTGTAACAAAATTTTTATTCCAAAATTAATTCAATATTATCTCTTTTACCTTAATTGGCGTTTCTGTTGGCAATGTCGTCAAAATTAACGGCTTTTGATCGCTGAAAATAGCCCTTTGTTCAAGCTGTCTTAACTCAACGTAAGCACGGCCGCCATCTTAGTCGCGTTAGAAAGCTGGGACTCCCATTTTCCATGCCTGCATTGAACGGTATCGAACAGCCTTTATAATTTTAACATTACTAAAAACCAGGATTTGAGTAAATACTTGGCTTTTGTTACACTGTTATAGTAATAAAATATTTTTTTAAAGTAATAATTTTAAATTTGAATGAAGATTTTTTTTTTAAATGGCCTAATCTGCATTACTTTTTCCCGGTTGTCAATGCGTAGAACACCCTGCCGATATCAGTTAATTTCTCGTTACCGCATTTTTAACGTAGTTACTTAAAAAAAATTACACTTTTAATATATTTTTAAAACCTTTTTTAAATCACCATTGTCCAGGATTACTGATTAACATGTTTTTTGTTGGTCCTTGTGACTGAGCTCCAGAACAAAGCAATCTTGCAAGGATCGGAAGTTACGCCACTAACGCTTCTACAGTGAATTTCTTTTAATAACAAAAGACGGACGAGATCGCAAATATAAGTTATGTACTTTTATGTTAAATATTGAATAAAAGTAGCTAATAGATACACAGTGTTCAGAATTATCTAAGGCTCGGCCGATACCAATATTGGCATCGGTGTCGGATCGTTTTCGGCTGTTCCGGTCAAATATCAGTTTTGCGATATCTTTGCCAAAAATTGTCCGTTTTTGATGTTCCAATACACCATTTTAACTTTTTTCAAGAGTTTTCCAATGGCGCTAATTTCAGAGTGATAGCTTCAGTCGTTTTCAAATTATTTAACAAAAATCAAAAACTGGTTTCAAAAAAACGCACTTTAGTGCAAGATGCTTGCTCATAGAGCTTTGAGATTCAGAATTTATCAAATTTTTCTTTGTTTCTTTTTATTTGGTAGAGCCTGATCCTGGACTTGGGTTGTTTATTCAAAAAGAGGATCGGTTTGTCTGCCTCTATAGTCGTGCACACCTTGCATGAACGAGTAAAAAAATCTCGGGAACGACGTTTCTGGCACTGGCACGCCAGTGTGGATCCAAGCATTTAGCTTTGGTGGCGATTGCCGTACAACAACAGACACCATACGCCGGCGCCATAAGCACGAAGTCTGAAGGGGCACGGGAACCAGGGCCAGCCGGCAGCAGAGAGCTCTTCCTAGCCTGTGTCTTCGCACTACATTCTTTCGGAATCTTAAGCAAATGTCTTTCATCCTTCGCTTCAGGCTGTGAACGGTAGAAGGAACAGGATCCCAAGGTTAAACCAGACGAGGGCTAGATAATAAAAATGACTGGAATGAGAGCTTGGAGCTTTTATAGTTTAGGGAAGTGCAGGACCGTACTTCAAGGTTAGCGGTTTAGCGATGTATGCAGGTTTATAGACTACCTTTCCGTTTTAGTTTTGCATCATAGCTGCTGTTTTAATTTTTTTATGTTGCGAAACATCTTTCTTGTGATTTTCAACGAAGAACTAAAACAAAATTGCTTACGTGAAATCTGAAGTGAGCGGCGACGCCATGTTGAAATCGCACATCAGCCAATGAGCGCAAGCCAAATCGGTCATGTGGCGCCAACTGGCCAACGAGGGAACGCGATCTTCAAACGCTTTGGAAAGTTAGCATGAAACAGCCAGAAAAGGCCTACTACAATCCGCCTGAATGGCCAAATCCAAATGGGCATCGAAAAAATATGTTCAGAGGTTCAGTTATAATTCAGAGAATTAATATATTTATTGCTCATTTTCACAAATAAGACTGTCTACTTCTTGCAAATTTTCAATGGCTGGCTGCCATCTTCCTCGGGCATTACAACAAATTCGTGTGTTCACTTCGTCGTCGTCTGCTTTCGAATCAAAAAGACGACGACGAAGTGAACACCAGAATCAAGAAAACTTTTGTCGTAATGCCTGAGGAAGACTGCAGCCAGCCATTGAAAGTTTGAAAGAAGTAGACTTTCTTATTTGTAAAAACGAGAGGTAAATATATTAATTCTCCAAATTATAACTCAGAATTTGAAGAAGACGTTCACAGTAACACAACGAACAGTTTATTCTACGTTGAGAGGCTTGGAAAGGGGGGAATTCCAGCTTTTCAATAAATCCAAGATGGTGCCCAGTCAAATGGTTCAACCACTACCGTTGATCAAAAAATGACCAATTTTCTGCTTTCTAACTTCGAAAATAAAGAATGAACAACATTTTTGTAGTTTTTAGTGAGTCTACACTTAAAGTGCTTTTATGAAATTATAGACATCGGTAACAAAGGTTTTTTTTTTTACAGAAATTAATGCACAACATATCAGGACATATGTCACATATCACAACATTATGAGAATTTCAGCTTTTCTCATTTCGCTATTTTGGCCGAAAATGGCATTTTTCGACCCATAGTTTTCCTTCAAAGCTTCACGTATATACAAGTCGTTACAGCATTTGGGACAATTTTTTTGGACGTATATATACGTTCATACTGCTTTAAAGTAATAAAAGGTTAATCGAATCTCTAGAGGGGAAAAATACATTTGAAAATAAAAGTGCTAAAATTACATGTAATGTATATTGTCGTCACAACTGAATCAATCTTAACCAAACTACATTTTTTTATACAGAAATTTCTCGGACCATCACATCATCTGCAGCAAACTAATGTTTGCCATGGTCAACACGAGTTGCCAAAAGTAGGAAACGAAAATTAAAACAGAAATGCACACTAAATTGTATTAGCTTCCCCTTACCTTCAGAACAGCAACCCCACTGGCTAATCTTGCCAGACGCTCACTCAACTTCTCCTTTTCGTATTCTGAAGTGGTCAGCTCTATCTCGTCCTTAAGCTGTTGTACTCGCTTATCAATTTCCGATTTGTGGCCATTTCCCTGAAAATTAACATCAGAATTAATTTCAAAAACGTCAAGATGCATACTCTGGAACGTACCAGACGACATTATTACCTACAGAGGAAAATACGCAAGATTCAGACAGGCAAGAATAATTTCACAACTCTTGGCGAATTTTTAATAGTCAAATCTGCTGTAGATGGAAAAACCTAGCCCACTACCCTCTTCAGGCTCGTAATAAAAACTTCAAACACTAACACTTAATTACAGTCCATTTGATTCGAAATTGGCGTTAACTTGGCCGCTCAAGTTAACGCCAATTTTGAATCTGACTGTAAATTAAGTGTTAGTGTTTGAAGTTATTACGAGCCTGAAGATGATAGTTGGCTAGGTTTTCCATCCACAGCAGAATTGACTATCGAAAATTCGCCAAGAGTTGTGAAATTATTCTTGCCTGTCTGGAATCTTGCGTATATTCCTCCACTAGCTGTACCCCAGGCGTAACATACGCCGGTCTAGTCTTACCCCTATTGTGTGGTCTGAATATCACCATCCCTGCTCCCCCTCCCTTTGAACCCCTGCTGATTTGTGTTATGGAAGTAAATGTCTATTTTCAATGGAGGACGTGTCTCCGTTCTGATACGAAGCCGAACAACGGTCGTGCATGCAGTGATTGTTACTCAACCAACTTTGAAACTCTTCAAGTGGGTTTTAACAGCTAACATTATTAAAGCAATATGTCGACTGTTACAGTCCACACCCGTTTGACATTGTCGGTCGGTCGCTCGCCCTCTTTCATTGTAGTGCATAATTCATAATGATGAATTTGCTTGCCCAACCTAAGCGTATTATATATATAGATAAGTAACTATTAATTTCACACACATAAAAAAAAAGGTAAATTAAAACTTCTTATATCGCAAATCCACCAGAAGCAAATCAAAAAAAAAAACTTGTATTTGGACATTGTTTGCAATTTGCTTCCCTAACCATGTGTCAGCTGCTGGGCAGTTCAATAAGGTGTTCGTCTAAGGTTGTTTGTTCAATGCTCTATGGTTCTACCATCCGATCCTACCAAGGAACTGATTATTCCGCTAACAATAAGCTCATTTGCTTTTACTTTTCGTAGGTATTTCTTAGCTGTGTACCCAATGTCAATGCCACTTAAGACAACAAATTATCAACCTGATTGAGATCAATAGCAAGCAATTTGGCAACTGTTGTTGGTTTTTCTTGCTGTACACATCTGCCCATTACTGATCTGAGTAGCTCATGAAGATCCACATACTGGTAGTGGACAAGAGGCCTTAGCAGAAATGGTTCACATCATGAGGATATTGTTTTAAAGAAACTGAACTTAGATGTCATTAACGGATCTTTTGCTCCTAGTTTCACAGTGGCTGCTGGCTTACTTGTTGGACTGTTCCACTAATATAACTGCTGGAGGGAGGGCGAACTCTTCTCGACAGAAAGCTCTGCAGAGAAGCCAAGACGGACCAACATTGGGGCAGCTGCAGACAGCTGTATAGAGCTTGTCAAGTTTGTTGTATTAACACAAGTAGGGATCGACCGGATACCATTTTGCCGGATCCGGGTCGGTTCCGGATAATTTGATGTCAGTGCCGGATCAGTTCCGGATCTAGGTGCCGGATCCGGACCGGTACCGGATACCGGGTATTTCACACACAAAAACGAAATAAAGCCGTTTTATTTTTATAATTTTATAAGTTGCAGCTACGGTGTTAATTTTCGCTTTGTTTCACATTATTTTCTTACATTAAACACTCAGAAGCCTTACGCTATTAAGAGTGCGTACAGGCTACAGCACTCCACTGGTTTGACAATGTTGCTAAATTTTTTGAAACAATCAAATAAAGCACTAATTAGGTTAATCAAAAAATATTTTAAATTAAGGATTTTCTCATTGATTAGCCTAGCCTACTGTTTCATTTCGAAAAAAAATTGCAGAATTTTTAAAAATAAAATTTATTTAATTTATTTTTTTGCCAAATAAAATAACATAAAAAGCTGAAATACAAAAAAAAAAGTTAGAAAAATATTTACAGGTTTAAAAGTGGTTATCAGTTAATCATGCCTGGTTAAAAAATATAACCTTTTTTATTCTCCAACATATTTTAAAATGTTGTTTAATTATAAATAAAATAAAATCCTAACATACAGCTGAAATAAAAAAAAAAACACTAAATAAATATTTAAAGATTTAAACATGGTTATCAGTTAATCATGCCTGGTTTTTAAAAAATCTTTTTAATTCTCCAAAATATTCTTAAAATTTATTTAATTATAAATAAAGCCAAATAAAATAATAAAGCTGAAAATTAAAAAAAAAAAAAAAAAAATATGTACAGATTTAAATATGGTGTTATCAGACACATCAGGTTTTGGAGTTGGCTAACTACTCCAACAGTTGACTACCTCCTCCAGGATTCCAGGTGGGCTCTAACGTTTTGCTACTGCTGATTTGACAGGCAATGTTTACCAAGTCTAAAATCGAATTAAGGGAGCAGATTCTCCAACAAAATGGATTTTGGATACTTCAAATGCACTCAACATTTTCCCAGTGAAGTAAATACTTGGATATTTTTCCAGAAATTAAAAGATTCAAAGGTGAAACATTTAACGTTTGCAGCTTCGTGCGTTAGGCCTAACTCACTCACCACGTGTGATAAGGGAAACATGCCTGTTACACCTAATCTATGCGGCTGATGTTTTTTTTTTGCGGTTAGCCAAGGTAAGTTTGATAGATCAGAAAAAAATCTAGTGAATTAAAGCTATCTTTGTGGAAATAAACTTTTAAATTACGATTTTTTTCGCGGAGAAATGAGTCAACTTTCGCTACAACTTTTAGTAATAGCGCTCGATTTGTGCTCATAAAGGTTTTGATTTTTTGAACATCTTCGTTTCGTATTCTCCAATACATATTTTTGTTACAATATAATTATTTCGTCTGCAATTTTTTATACTCGTAGACCGCTTAGTTATTTTACTAAGATTTTGCTAAGAAGCAAAGAAAAAAAGAAAGTTGATTATTTGTGCAGGATCCGGTTTAAAATAATGGCCGGATCCGGATCTTGCCGGATACTGCAAGATCCGGCGCCGGATCCGGATCTATCCGGACTCGGTCGATCCCTAAACACAAGTACTTATTCCACACGCAATTAATTTTTAATTTCCCTGACTGTGTGAAATATTCCTAATTTCCCCAACGTTTCCCTGACTTTCCAGAAACGGTGAACCCCTGTACTATAATCACTTCGTAATTACCACAACAGGTGGTAATAACAATTCTAGTTACAGCTTCCAATAATGTTTATCCTCTTTATCCATCGCAATACACAAAGACCAGAACACAAGATTCATACTCGCTTGTAGACACATGATGTAAGGATTTGTTGCTGCAAACCACCCACAAAAAATTAAATAAAAAAATTAACCATTAAGTTTTGTGAATTTAGTTAAGACTTTTTTTTTCAGTAATACTTCGGTCAGTTGTGGGATTCGACCTGGCATTCTAAGGTTAGGAGGCATTAACGCTACCACTGGGCTTGTCGCTTTGCAAAGGGATGCCTCTGAAAGCTTAGTCCAAGTTAGGACTTTTGGTGGTTCATCAAGCAGCAGGGGATAAACAACAATTTGTTAAATATGAAATATCAATAGAGGTAGCTTTGTCAACAGACAGCTGATAGGAAACATGTTCGTACAGAAACACCGCTGCTGCAATTGGAATCAATACAGCACATTTATTTTTAGTTCTGTACATGAAGTATAACAGTTTTTTTTTTAGTTTTTTTATTTTACGTAGGTGTGTCTGCATAGTCCCACTATCATAATTTATGCATACACCCGCAATTTCAAACTGAAACCTGATGCTTGCTTTATAATGCATATGAAAAAAAGCTCACCTTGCTTGCTCTAAAACTCATATTTATGAGTCACTGACAATTTTTTTTATTGTGTTTTTATGGTAAAAACCCTGAAACTTGAAAGAACTAACCTGCCAAATGCTTAACTGCTCATCTGAGCTAAAGTCTTATCACGGCTACTGGTAGTTATGAACTGCCAACATACCGACTACATTTTCCGATCACCAGATTCCCGCTATTCTTCCTGGAGATGCATCTAAATCGATATCACTTCAGTCTAAAATTGCTCAAATTCAAATAAAAATAAATACCCCATACTTGCAATTTTTCCATAGACCTGTCGACATGGGGTGTTCGTTCGACTAAGATGGTTTGTTTTTTTCTAAATCGACATTGTTGAATGGAATAATTTGAGCCAGGCGGTAGTACTGACTCTGAACTTGCGTTCGTTAGAAAACTCCGCTATTTCACACCCTCTGATTTTCAGCCACACCGTTTGAATGCCCTCGTCTGTGTAGCGCTTGTGGTTCAACATTTTCTTCCTTTTCATATATTACTTAATTGCTCCTTAGGGCGTTGCAATTATTAAAATAAATAACATTGGTTACATAATTCCCATTGCTTACCCCTAACAACAATGTATCATCTTTAGTGATGGTCACTTCTTTGACACGGCCCAAATGAGCCAATTGACAATCCTCCATCTTGACGTCAGTTGCTTCATCGCCAAATAAAATGGCGCCAGTGGCTATGGCAATGTCATGCAATGTATTGGTACGATTATCACCAAAACCTGGTGCCTTCACTGCAGCAACTTGCAGTCCAACCTTTAACCTACAACACACCACAAAAGAACCATCATATAGCTCACAAAATCTATTACGAAGGTAGAAACATGCTGCAGCCTGCATCATTTCATGTTCTGTCAAATCTCAAGGTTACACATGAAATAGAGCTGCACACAAACGTATACGCTAATTAATCCATATTCTGGTAATGTGGATAAAATAGGAATTTTACAAGAACGGGGCAGACTTGAACCGAAGACCACACACTTAACACACTTTTAAATACTCTTCCACACAAGATGCAAACAGTAAATTCATCTGGTTTTTAACCATTTTAAGCAACCTCGTTTTAGAAGCATGCTTAAGATTTACCTGTTAAGAACCATTGTGCTCAATGCCTCTCCATCAACATCTTCAGCAATAATTACTAACGGCCGCCGCTGAGCATTTGCAACTTCTAACGCTGGAATGATTGCCTGCACACCTGAGATCTTTTGAGAAGACAAGAGGAGGACAGCATCCTGGAATTCTACCTTTGCACCTAACAAATAAATTTAAGTGATCACAGTATGAACAAACAAATCCCTCCAACTAAGTTCATAACAGTTGGACGTCGATCACAATTTACACTCATTCATAAATTGGAGATGCACAAATATCAACAGTCTGATACTACACTACTCGCCAATTTTCGACAGCTTTAATAGGATTTCATCTGTCTTCTTCAGGCAGTGTACAACCGTCCTTACTCAAATCACATCTTCGCTGCTGTTGTTGTTCGCGCTGCACGGCCTTTAACGTAGCATCCTGTTGGTGAAGGCCCGTTTTCCACTTCCACTTCCGGTGCAATTGCGTCGCTACCTCAGTATTAACAAGGAAGCTAATTGCGAGATTGGAGGGGCCTCCATTCGTCGAATTTGAAATGAGCAGTGTCTTGGTGGCCCCCCCAATCGATCTTGTGCTTAGTCTGCTCAAAATGGTTGTAAACACTGCTGGTTGCAACACGATTCCTAATGTCAGTCATATGTTGTGCTACCCTTTTATGAAGCTTTTTTAGTCTCTCCAATGAACGTAGCTTCACATAGGCTTTTTCAGCAGGAAAATGAAAAATGGCGTTAGGCTCGAAAGGGTTAATTCATTAGGGTATCGCCATATGCCAGAATGTAGCAACCATTGCTTATTAGTGTGCCCTTTGCTTTTCAAGGCTAGGAACTTTGCCCTGGCAAAGGTACGGCCTACCCCCCTGAAATACTTCAAGGTCAGAAATTGTGAAATAACCTAGCTGTAACAAGGTTATCTTTTTTAGACTATAAAAATGAAATTGTGAAATAACCTAGTTTTAATTTTTCTGCTAGAAATTGAGTAAAATTGTCATACATTCAACGAAATCAATGTTTTATCTCCAAATCGTGGTGTTTCTGCACAAAAATTACCTAAAAGCTTCAAACTAAAACTTATATTGTTGAACAAATGAGAAATCAGCATTGTGTTAATGCTAGATCAAATCCAGATCATGTATGTGAAAGATCGCATACACGCCAAATTTTCACGATGGAGTGAGGCTAACCACCCTCCCTGGACAGCAGATTCGAAAAATGAATTCTTAGTGACGGCCCAGTCCCTTTATGTATTTAATTAATTTTATAGCCTATGAACGTTTAAGAGGCAATTCACAGTAAGCCATTCTTTATATCTTATTCGTCAAAGACCGAGTAAAGACCGAGAGTAAATAAAGAAATATGGCATTTATTTTCTATTGGCCTCACAGGCTACAAACATTTTAATTTTTAAAACAGAATTAAGTTCAATCACAAGTTCATAAAAGATGTAATACATACCTTTACTTGTGTTAATGAAATATGGAGATATGTACCCTCTGTCAAATTTCATCCCTTCAGTGACATCTAACTCGTCCTGCATTGTTTTGCCATCCTAAACATGTATAAAGTAGCAGTTAGAGTTCTAACAAATGCTTGTACGCAGGCCCAACATCAAATATTTTAGCACAATTGTACCTACCTTAACGGTTATGACACCTTCTCGACCAACACGTTTCATAGCATTGGCTATCAGTTCGCCAATTTTTTTGTCCCCGTTGGCAGATATTGTCGCTACCTGATAGAGAAGATGACAATTACTCAGCAACTAGGCATATAACCGACTAACAAATATCAGAATATTAATTCCATTTCCATCTTACACAAATAATTTAATGTGAAGCAAACACAAACACATACGGAAGCACGATAATGAATCTAACACCAATCTTGGCTCAGGCACCATAAGCAAAATTTGCTGCAGACCCCATGGCAGAAATCGGCGCGACGTGTGTCGCAGATAGTTGAAGGCCACCTCAGACAAATTTTGCCCAAATCTCTGCAGTTTGTAAATTTTTAACAGATTTTGACATTCCAATACACCACTTTAATCATCTTGACGAGGCCTTTCTAGTAGCCAGATCAATACGATAAAGCACTGAAAAGTTATTCCATAAAAACCAATAAACATGTGGGTAACCATATGATAAAAGCAGATCAGCTGCAGACAAATTTTTTTTTCCGATAATTGGTGTCGCAGAAAGTTCTGCTTCTGGGGCTGCAGTAATGAAAAAAAGTGAAAGCTTTTATTTTAATCCGTTAGTACAGATTTTCTGCAATTTTTATATTAAAATAATTTCACCATGATATAGTATGGCAAATAACTAGTGCATGTAGTCGTCTAGACCAGCACAGAACTGCTTCAACAATTATAAAATCCTCCCATTTAAGGACTGGGTGACAAATTCACTTTACCAATGAGATAGCAATTTCACCTTTCAACTTGTAGGTTCAAAAATTTTTAAATCCATGCACTTACAGACTGGGTGACAAATCCACTTTACCAGTGAGATAGCAATTTCACCTTTCACAAAACAAAATTGCAAAAGTTATCAGTGTCTCAGGACAAATGCACACAATCAAAATTCGGTATTGTCTTGTCACTCGCTTGGCAGACTAGCAAAAGTGTAAAGCACAAAGTTTACAAAAGTCGTACTTTTATTCATAGTTAGTGGTACAAAAAAATCAAATTTTAAATACCAAATGCAACCATTTGAAAAGCTTGGGTTTTGTGATGCAATAATGTACATCAGATCGTTTTTACAAACTATGTAAGAGGAAAGCAGGAATAAAGCAATGCTGAAACTACAGACAATTTCTCGACTGACCTGGGCAATTTCCTCAGGAGTTGTTACTGTCCGCGACATTTTCTTCAGTGTTTCCACGACTTCTTCCACAGCCAGCATAACACCTATTGGGGGGGAAAAAATGCGCATTTCATTATGACATCTTTCCCGGATTCCAATACGATAAATCAAGTTAACGCCCCAGACTCCACTTTATTTAAAATTTGTCATCAATTTTAAATTTAATGTCTACCACTGGAAGAGTGCATATCGTAAGCTGGTAAAGATGGCTTCACCACGCTAGAGGAGATTTTTTACGTTTTTTTAACAAAATTTTATTTTGAACAGCCATACCTTCTCCCATTTTTGAGCATCCTGCGCGCATATCCCAACATTTCCATAAGTTTCTTCAATCGACAATCAAATTACCCAATTTCGAAACAAATTTTTTTGAATCACAATTCCGAGAATTATAGAGAATATTACTGCTAAAATTCACAACGAAGACACCTTCAATGTCTTGCGAATTTTCAATGGCAAACTGCCATCTTCCTCAGGCACTTTTGACAAAGTATTGGCCTCTTTACACCCACATTGTCTGCTATAATTTTATAACCGCCAAAATTGTCTGCTACGAATTGTGACTCAAATTTGACGAACTTTCACAGTAATATGAATTCAGTGTTATAATATTTACCGCTCATTTTCACAAACAAGACAGTGTGTACTTCTTGCAAATTTTCAATGGCTGACTGCCATCTTCCTCAGGCATCACGACAAAAGTTTTCTTGTGGGGCAGTTATGGATTCGAAAGCAGACGACGACGACGACGTAGTGATGTAGTGAACACAAGAAAACTTATGTCGTGATGCCTGAGGAAGATGGCAGCTAGCCATTGATAATTTGCAAGAAGTAGACACTGTCTTGTTTGTGAAAATGAGCGGTAAATATTTTTATTCTCCGAACTGAATTTGACGAAAACTTTTACAGTAACACAACGAACAGTTTATTCAGTAATATGAAGAGCGTTGTTTTAACAAAAATCTTTTACAATATCTGATGAAATTTCGACAGACTGCGACACAACACCACGTACTGTCTTTTTAAAGCACACCTTGTAAATGTAACTTAAGAAAGCTGTCCTACATTGCTGTAGTCCACACAGTTCGAACTTCGCTGGGTATGCAGCCTCCCATTCCTGATGGGAGGCTGCGTACCCAGCGAAGTTGTAACTGTGCAAACAACAGCACTCTAGGACAGTTTTCTTACATTACGAAGCGTGCCCGAAAAAGAGAGACTTGGTGTTGTTGTAGAGCAGTCTGTCGAAGATTCTCCAAATACTGTAAGTATTTTTGTTTTAAAATTGTGCATTTGGATTGTTGATTGTTAAGTATATCATGACCTTGAAAGTAAAAACCTTTACGGTTTTTTTCATACGTTTGAGTGAATGTACAGAACTGTCCAGTACATAGAAAAAACACAAAAATAAAAGCGTTTGCAACATTTCCATACGTTTTAACTAATGTTGCAAAACTGCCATACGGCAAAGCTAATACGGTGGCATAAACCATAGAAAAACCTAACAAAGAGAAAATATTTCATATGTACCTCGTCTAATTTCAATGGGGTTGGCCCCTTTGCTAATCTTGTCAAATCCTTCTTTCGCAATGGCTCGAGCTAAAACCGTGGCTGTCGTGGTTCCATCGCCAGCTTGCTCATTTGTGTTGTTTGCAACATCTTGCACTAGGCGAGCACCAATGTTGTGAAACTTGTCTTTTAGTTCGATCCCTTTAGCTACTGTTACACCATCTTTGGTAATTTTTGGACTGCCCCAAGATTGTTCCAGCACCACATTCCGGCCCTAAAATTTAAAACAACGCTTGTAAACATATACACAGGAACACGGCAAGGAAAAAGAAATTGGTCATTTCTTAACCCTCTCCAAAAATATCAGTACAGGCAAGTAATTAGTTTCTCGGTTTGTACGCCCAAATGTAAACCCAATTACAGGGCTCTCCCAACTTTTTCCAGTCTTAGTTGTACTTCCAGTCTCAGCAATTCTAGTTTACACTAGGGATGGGTTGGTTTCATTTTTTCAACTTCGGTTACGGTTTCAGTTTTCATGCCCACAAAACCGTGGTATTGGTTTCGGTATCGGTTTTTGCCACCATCCACCCAAACCAGCTATTTCTAGTTTGTTTTCTTGTAACATTAGAATTACTAGCTTCTAACTCAATCCAGCTTTCACTTTCAGCAGCGTCATAGACCATGGGCCTAGCTGTGGCACCATTTTCCTCTACTATTTTCGTTTTAATGACTGCCATTTATACGTACAAAATGATAGGCTAATTATTAAAAAACAAAAAAAACAAAAAGGATCAATTTTTGATTTTTCGAACACCACACGAAAAACCGACACATTCCGAAACGGTTTCGGTTTTCAGTAAAAACCAAAAATGTGGTTTCGGTTACTGACCCAACCCTAGTTTACTCACACTGCATGGACAAAATGGAGTGATTAAAAAAGAAATGGTAAATTTCAATAAAAATGGATTAACCTTTTTCTGCCTCAAAACAGCTCCAAAAACCCTGACGAATGATACATCTGGCCCGCTAAGTTCTACCCGTTAAAATTTTTTTTAAATCCAATTGCCTACCTCTGAGGTGTAATTCTGATAAATTTGGAACATACATTTTCATATATTTTTCGTTAATTTAATTCAATATCACTTTTTAATTGGTGGTTTTGTTGGCGTCGTTGCCAAAATTGACATGGAATCGCTTTTATTTGACGAGAATAGCCCTTGGTTCAAACAATCATATCTCCGGAACACAACGCACAGCTGCCACCACGGTCGCGTTTATGAGAGGGAAATCACTCTTTCCTTGCCCGCAAAAAATAACGTCATCAACCCCTACGTCACTGCTTTCATTTCTCGAATGAATGCGCAGTTTCACCAACCGTTTTTGAAACTCTTCGGAATTGCGAATGCCGATTGGTTCGTCCTAGGCACGTGACCCTTCATTAAGAAGGGGGCTGGTCACAAGTGACGTCACTCGAAGCGAGTCAAGGTCACATCCACTGGCGCTAGAACGAGCGTGTCGCTTGCGTGTAGCCTCTTACGATGGTGGCCTATGAAGAATGGGAGTGCGCTTTCGACGATCGTCTTTAAACTACTTGTATGGGAACATAACATCAAAAAATTATTTCAGAAGTAATAACAGGCATTGTGACGGAAGAATATCCAGTGGATGTTATCATTCCGAGTACTGCAATTTGACATTTTCGTTAGCGCTTTTACGAAGTTTAACTTTAGGACTTTTTTTTTTAACCCTATATACGCGTTGCGCCCGAAATCGGGCGTGCAGTATTGTTGCAGAACACGCGTTGAGCCCGATATCGGGCTGCTGATGACGTCTGAACAAGGCAGCTCGTGATTCGCTAGTACTGCTTCTTAATGTGAAATAAACAAAGGAATTGGCCAATGGACTATCACCTAACAAATCGGCATTAGATAACATCAAGAAGACGAACCAATCCTGTCGTATTATTTCAATTTTCGCGCCGTACTCTCATTCTCAAGGGGCAGCAATTTGCGAGCCATTCAAGATGGCCGCCCGTTGTTGGCGTTATCGTCTAAGAGAATTGCGCCCAAGCAATGTGGATTATTACGTATGGGCTGACGATTCAAACAGTAAAAAAGGATTAAGTGATAACAGCTGTTAACATAAAACCATTGTTGGACTGGCTGAGCAAAAGTAACAAAAGTTAATTGTAACTACGGAACTGTAGTGTTAGACCATGCAGTAGGAGGCTGTCCAAAACAGCGGCGGGCAAGCGGCAGGCAGGCGGGCGGGCGGCGGCGGCGAAGTGATCACCCTCCCGTCTTACAACAATCGTACGTGGAAGTAGAAGTACATTCATGCCGGCTACCGCTAAACTAGTGACTGATCGATTTGTTTGCAAGCTACAACAATAACAAGGTAAAGAGAAAATACTTTTATATTTATTATTTAGGCCGTTGATGTGTCGCACTTTGTTTAAATGTTAGGATTTATTTACAACAGTGTACAGCGTTCATCTTTCCCGTACGAGTATTGTTGGGAAGCCAACATCACTGACATTGCTGTCACAAAATAAATGCGCGCAGCAGGGTAGAGCACATGGTAAAAAATCAGCGTATATAGGGTTAATAATGAAAATGTAGAACGATGATTGCAAATTATTTCTGCTAAATAATTTACAAACATAATAGACCTCTTTTTTAAAGTTTATTTTTTACAATTTATTTTCGTGAGGGATGCAACCTGTTCGTGGCGGGCATGTTTTCACCATAGGCTTTATAGCAGGAAAATGAAAAATGGCGTTTGGCATGAAAGGGACATAATTACCATGGACATACAGTACTTAAAAAGCTGCTGTCAAAGTACTCATAGAGGTAAAAAATATTCCAGTGGCAAAGAAAAATCACACTAGCAGAGTTCACTCGTATTACGCTACAATAGTGAATAAAATAGGCCTACCCACGTTCGTAGACTACTACTACTAGACACTTCAAGATTATTTTCCAACAAACCTCTTAAACAAGCTAGGCTGCTAGTACAGCAAGGTCCGTACATCCCGAGCAAAACCAAATTCCAGATTTTCCAGGCTCGACAAGTTCCATCTTCTAGTCTAATTTCAGTTTGATGAGTTAATTTAAAAATATATAATTCACCCATACTGGTAGTTTGGTGGTAAACAAATTAAAAAAAACATTAGCCAAACAAAAAAAAACGTTAAAAAAAAATAGGGTCGATCGGTCAGAAAATTGTTTTATTTCTTTTAAGCAATAATGTACATTCATGTCTACAAGAGCAATATTTTTCCTTTTTTCAGGAAGCCTTTAAACCATTTCAGTATAGTAGAATGGCGCGCCAAAACATGGAGGGGGATTTTTTTCCTTAGAAAAAAAAAATGCTTAATATGGTAAGTTGGGTAATGGGTAACGCAAACCAAACTAGTTTTTTTGTTTGCCCTATCAAACTACTTTAGTCAAGCATTTATACGGCTTTATTTTATTCTCTGAAAATTAGACTGTCAGTAAACTCCATACTTTATCAGCCTGATGTAAACTATCTGCAAGAATTCCAAACTTTTCAACCTATGTTAAGTAAACATTCCCATGCTTTCCATAGTTACCTTAGGGCCCATTGTGACTGCTACGGCATCAGCCAGAACATCGACACCTTGGAGCATCAGTGCACGGACATCAGCACCAAACTTTATATCCTTGGCAGCATAGGCACGTGCTAGTGCTGGGGTCAACTGCCGGGCAACATTAGACCGAACGAAGCTAGGAAGTCGATACATGCTGACTGTTCTGTATAAATATTCTGCAATCAAACAAAATAGCCTAATATTCAAAATATTGAAGAATCATTCACAGCCTTACGCTTGCCTAAATCTCTGGGCCATTTGTTCGGGTTTAAAACTATTTTTTTGTGTGAAGGCATGTATTGATCTAACTCCACCCCCCACGTATCCAATTTTTGCCACCTATTTGAAATATAGCATAATGGCAGCGACTTATTGAGTCAATTGATTCACATTTTACAGCAGACAACATATTTTACGCACCTCCCGCCAGTCCACAATTTCCGTAAATTTTCAACAGCTTTGAAAAATTTGTTTACATTTTTTCCTGCGGTCTTCTTCAGGCGTTAAGAAAAAGGTATTAATATTTTAAATCACACACACTGTCCAACAGCGCGTGTATAGCCTGAGAGGCTAGCCTATTTTTTGTAGGCTACACTGTACACACTTCGTTCAAATTGCTGTCGGACAGTGCTTGTGATGTAATGAGTAAATACCTCGCCTGAAAAAGATAGCAGGAAGAAATGTGACAAATGTTTTCAAACTGCCGAAAACTTGCGGAAATTGTGGACTGGTTTTCGCTTTTTTTATAAGTGCATAAATATGGCATTTGCTGTAGAATGTGAGCCACCTGTTTAGTCAGAAAGAAACCCCTAATTAAGACATGATTTATGAAAATACTTGAATTTCAATAATGACTCAACTAATTTACGTTGCTGCAAATTTTCGAGTCATTAAAACACCCGTTGTATGTGTTTAAACGCAGACTATCTTCATCTGGCTTCCTGCGTGCTGGACACTACTGCATCGGATCGATTTATTACCTAAACCTTAAGGTAGGTAATAAGAAAAATAGCTTGGTGTTCCCGACCGTTTAAAGTGCTGCCAGAGACTAAGTCCAAACAGGCAACTTCGTTCTGAGGCTAAGTCCCTAGAAACACTTTATGTAAACGCTGTGACCTAAGGGCGAGAGAGCCATCGAACAATGATCAGTAACTTTCAACTTTCCCTAACAAAAACCTACCCTGTGTGTCAAACAAGAGCTCTTGGTTGATGGAAATGTTTGTCCATTTTTTCTATGGTTGAAGGCCCCTTGCCTAGTGTGCACGGCAACTGCACAAGGTGATGCACCGTGATGGAAGATTCACCAATGCGCTACTAACTATCGAGGTGATGCGCCGTAAAGCGTTCAACACTTAATTTTTGAGGGCCAAACGAAGCATTTGACTCAAAAATGGTATACGAAAATGTTGTTCAGCAGATCTAGGGGCAGGCTAATTCTAGCACAACGGTAAGGATTGGGGGAGTATTTTCTTTCAAGCCCAGAAAGGTGGTATTTATTGAGGCCAATTACGATCAGCAATAACTTGATTAAAATAGACCACATTGCGCCGTTTGGGCTTAGACCACCATAGAGAATCACAATTCCCTGGCTTAGGAATCGTGTTTACTGCTAGGGGACCGTACACCTATCTTATTTATGACTATCTTAGTCTCACTGATATTGGGCCGCACAGCAATCACCAATCTGAACATGGTGTTAGGTTTCACACTTTATTGCTGTGTATTATAACAGTTAACCTCTCACATTGCGTTAGAAATAATCAAAATTGTGAAAATTTCTTTCTGTTAATCGGACCGCAGGAATAGTAGACGACACGAGTTGCGTTAGGCTTAAATTTCAACTCGCCGGCTACACACTACAAAACGTTTTACACAAATTTGTGCACAAATTAAAGTAAGAAATATCGATACTTCACACCAGGAATGCTTACCAATGTGTAATAATTGCACTTATACTAAATTCAATGTCGAAAATGTTTGTGAAACAAATTCGTTTCACAAGCCAACTTTTCCTCTTCTGTTTTAGCGAAGAACACGTGAGGACAGTAGGCCTATAGATCATGCAACAGAGCTGAAGTCTGGCGGAGAGTAAAAGAACGAGCATTAAAAAATTAATGATTTTTCTTTTAGTGTAAAGTGAAATTCAAAATACGGTTATTAACGTTTCATGCAACAAAATGTTTTACATAGTTTGTATTAAAATTTTATAATTTTTTTAGTTCGTTATTTATGTTTAAAACAAAATTTCTTCGTTTGCTATTTTAATATACACGCTTCGGGCCTGATTCTAGAAAGTACGAACAGCGTCTGGATGATGCAACTTATTTTATTTTTACATTTTCTACCCGAACTGATGCTAAATTTTAAGATAGTGCAATAATTATGAGTATTATCAAAATGTCTATAATTTTAAAATGTGATTTTTCTAAAATTAATTGCAGAACTCTTTCAGCGCGTATTCTCGCCCGAGTATTATGAACAATTTTGATTTTGATATACTAAAGATAAACAAAATTCCTAATATAAAAAGACTCAAGTTACTCTTTCAATCCATATTTAATACCGGTAAAATACATACTATAAGGTTTCAAGCAGCAACTTTGGTAGAAATTATTTATTTACACTGTAAAATTTTAAATATACATAATTCGGGCCGAACTTCTAGATATTTCTGAACGATTCAGTAAATTTTATTTTAGACGTTCAAAAATTAAATTAACTGTATTACGATTTGAAATAAAAAATGTTACTCAAAATCGTAATAAATATAAAAGATTGAAATTTATTTTCACAAACGTATTTTTTAGCGCATGCGTAGTTCAAGCCTCTGGCCATGTGGATGCTTTTCGGCTGATGAAGAGAAATTTGTGTTCGTAAACCGGCGACTTGTAATAAACTTTTACGCATTCCTGATCATGGTAAGCTGATTATAAATGCAGATAAGTATTGCTATGATAGCCATTGTTGTCTTTGTGAAAAGTTTTTTAATTTTCTTGACGTACTTTAGGTATGTAGTCCTATTTTGGTGCATGATGTAATACGAATGTTAGGCCTATTGTGAGTTACTGATTGTGAGCAGACGGCATTGTGATAATGTTTAAATTAATATTATAAGTAATCCTTTTTGTATAATTTGTTCCTATTTGAAATTTTCTGTTGTGGAGTTATTGATGAAGTATTCTAGGGACGTCCTATTGTTTATTACGAAATCTGGAGCTTGTATTCCAGAATATTAACGTTTAAAAAAGGCTGAGAGTCTGGTCCCGGTCGGTGAAAGGATCCATGTTTGACTTTGAAAGATACTAGATCCCTGTAAATTTGTTGAAAAGTAGGCCTTGATGTTATTAATGTGGACATAATCGGCCTGCCTTGGTCGTATTAACGTGAACATTACGAGCCTAACTAAAGTTTACGTATATCCTAACTTAACAAACTTTAAACCATTCTGCTGAAGTGTTTGGTATTTGCCGGGATCTGTGCTCCAGAGCTGCAGTTCTGGCAACACGTCCAAAAGAGGCTTGAACACTGCCGGTGTGAGAATTAGCGACCACTCTCGCACCGCTCCCCAGACCCCGTGCGAGCACTCCCGCTTGGGAGCGGTGCGCCTGGTTGATAGCGGCATTTTCTGGCGCCAGAGAGAGAGAACGTAGGCTAGGCTGTACGTGAATGTTTCTGTAACAAGTGTGTAACGTTTGAGCTGATATATAAAGATCTGTGCAAGGAAGGAGGTTTCTACGTGTTGATTGTCATTAACCTTGTACACAATATGAGTGACATGGAGCAACGTCACATAATGGCGCCCGAAGGCAGCGGACAGACGCTAGATGAAGAAATCGTGGAAGGGGCGGCGGCAGGGAACAATGGATGCGATAACACCCCCCACGATCAAGCTTGGCTCGAACTAGCGGACGAGATGGCCGTGCAAGACCTGGAAATGATTTGGAAACACAGGATCCACTGCAGCACCTCCACGGGCATCTTCAGGATTCCAGAAAGGAACGCAGAAGAGATATCAAAACCAGAAAGGATAACGTCGGCATCACAACCGAAAGTAGCGGCGGTAGTACCTCGGAGAGCGACAGCGATCCCGACGTCGGCAGCAGCAATGGAGGCAAGAGCTATACAGGCGGCGCCCATCATCGGTTCCCTCAATTGGGTAAACTTGTGGAAGCTGCTAATGATGGACAAACTACTACTGTGGCGAAGGTCAGAGGACGTGGCCAAGATGGAAAATGCACCACTGCTGGGTACGGCAGTCACGTGGTGGTGCCCACCGATTTTCTTTTACCGCAAACGGTCCGTGCCGACGTGGTGGGCCGAACGACCGCCGGAGACAGGGCCGGGCGGGAGACCACTGCGACAGGGAGCGGCAGCAGGCCGCGGCGTTGTCCGTGCTAAACGCTGTGACGACAGAGTGTCACCTTTTGTCGTGAAGGCGATGCTCCAAACGCTCGGACGAACCGACTAGGTTCGACCCCTACAAGGACTAGTGCTGGGTGACAGTCCACCTATTCAAGTTGAATCACCGGGTATGGAATTCAGATGTGTGTACCCGTCTGTCATCGTTACTACAACGGAACCACTAGGAGGCGGCGACCCTGCAATCACGGTCTGATTTTGATGTGACTGCAGTATACTCGTCAGCAGAGCAATTATTATTGTAGAGCACTGGGCAGAAATCATTAATGTTGCTGTTGGGACTCTTTGTCCTCACCTGGAGATCGAACCACAGGACCGATTTTCAAGTTCTATAGCTTAAAACGTAGGTATGGACAAGGCCTAGGGCCTTTCGCAGGCGATTTTAACGTAACTACAATATTCTTGACACGGAAAGCCAAATGGGCTAAAACTTTTGCTCCCACCTAGAGATCGAACCAATGAACCGATTTTCAATTTGTGTAGCTTAATATGTAGGGATTACACCGACCAGGGCCTTTTGAATTTTGATGTGACTGCAGTATTCTCGTCGGCAGAGCAATTATTATTGCAGAGCACTGGGCAGAAATCATTAATGTTGCTGTTGGGACTCTTTGTCCTCGCCTGGAGATCGAACCACAGAACCGATTTTCAAGTTCTATAGCTTAAAACGTAGGTATGGACAAGGCC
>JAHWFP010014066.1:357272-384443 GCA_023313725.1 Lithobius niger
GACGTCGTCGGTCTGTT
This sequence comes from Lithobius niger, assembly GCA_023313725.1. NCBI lineage: Eukaryota > Metazoa > Arthropoda > Chilopoda > Lithobiomorpha > Lithobiidae > Lithobius > Lithobius niger. Next base: position 357,290 of record JAHWFP010014066.1, read on the forward strand.
GAAAATTTGCAAGAATACTAGTACAGTATTTTGATTCTGAAATTGTGCGTAACAATCTGTTTTCAACAATCAATTATCACGAATGACGAACTTTCAGAGTAGAAGCCGTTATGGAATTTTCAATGTAGCATTAGTCCTGTTAAAATTAGCAGCGAGCTGCAATTTTCATATCCATTTAGAGGACATGTTTGTTACAAACGTAAATGATTTATTAGATATAATTTCAGAATGGGTAGGCTACAGCTAGTGACATGTGGCTTACACTAGGGTTGTGCCGATTAATCGTTTAAACGGTAATCGTCTTTTTGACGAACGTGTAGTAATTTTTGTTTAATACAAACCGAAACACCTTTAAAATATTGGTCATTTTTGTTTTTTTTTATAATTTCTGAGCACAACCATTCACCTATCAAACCCATACTCAATATCGCTTTAACATTCCAGATGTACGATTTATTCTAAAGCTAGCTAGGAAGCAAAGATTTGTATTTATGGTATTAATCACGTTTTACAGGTAACGGTATTTTCCAAGCTGCAGCAGTTATGAACTGCGACAACAAAAATTAATAACATGAAACCCAAGTTTCGGTAAAAATTTTTGCTTTCTCGGTCGCGTTCGAAAGCTGGGAGCACCAGTTTCCTTGTCTGCAATGAATGACATTCTGAACTTCACTGCCTTTATTCCCCGCGTAAACTGCACCGTTTCGACGTACGTTTTGAAGCTCGTATAGTATCGTGAGCTGCGCTTGGTTCATTCAAGGAACGTGACCTTTGAATGCATTGGGGTACGGCCTCAAGTAACTTCACACAAAGCTAGTTTTCGAACGGAACGATAAAAATGGCGTCGACCCAAAATTGTTAAACTTGAAAAAAAAAATTTGGGGGGGGGATTAATCCTTAATCGCTTTTTTTAACCTTATGGTAAACGTTTAGCCACTTCTCCAGAATTTTAAAACCCTAGCTTGCACCATTGGAAGGCTGGCGAAAAAAACTATTAAAATGGTGTATTTGAATGTCAAAATTGGTCAAAATTTAGCGAAATTATCGACAATGTTGCGCTCCGATGTGAACCAGACAAAAGGAGCTGAAATTGCGGTGATCATGAAACATGAAAAGCATTGCGATAACACTATCGCTTGTGGTGTATATCGCGATAATATCGAAATATCGCGTTATCGCCCATCCCTACACTGTTTAACAAAAACCTTTCCTTAAAACCTTGCAGTTAAGCTAATATTAACCATTAACCTTTTATATAGATTAACTGTTGCTTGCGTTTAGTGTCTAGCCACAAGCCGGATTTTGCTTTAGCACAAGAAAATCATTTCTCTCCGTTTTAACTTAAGATGAATTGACTGGAGGGAAACGCTTGTGCTCTTAGTTAGTTTACATAAATATCCCCCCCCCCCCCAACACCTTTCACCGTCTATAAAGCCTGGCGCTGCTACCAGCGATATTCAGTTTACCGCTCTACATAGGAGTGGTTTTAGTTTGTGTGGTCGTTCCTAAGGAACTGGAACTAAATTTCGCTACTAGATTGGCGAGGTGATGCTGTGTAGAAGTCTAAAATACCGTTAATTCGGCAGAATTACTTTGGTCGAAGTTCATATCAAAGACTGTCACTTACGCAAAACCAAAATTCGTCCAAGTTCCACAATTCAAACTTGCAAATTGTCAACTCTTCAGGCAAGACTCGTGACCCTCATGTCTGAAGAAGATAGTCGAAAATTTGTAAGTTTGAATTGTGGAACTTGGACGAATTATGGTTTTGCGTAAGTGACAGTCTTTGATATGTCTAGAAGTGCTGTCGTATCACAAGAATTTTTTTGTGTTAACTAATTGCGTTTTACTGTTTTGCAGGCTGCAGCATTTAAAAGGCTGGTGCCGTTGTTTGATCGTGTTCTTGTGGAGAGATTTATAGCAGAAGCAAAAACCAAAGGCGGCATCATGATTCCAGAGAAAGCACAGGGCAAAGTATTGAGTGCCACTGTAGTTGCCGTTGGACCTGGTGCAAGAACAGATGTAAGTTTGGATAAACTTACTTTCCTTAATCAGCAGCAACTTACTTTATGTATTAATTCTTTGCCTAAGCTGTGTAAGCTGTGTCTGGACGGTATCTAGTTGAAAAAACGAACTGTGATACTTTGAATGTTCGAAAAATTCCAACACATGAAATCACGCTCGACTTCAAAGCAAAACAAGTACTACCAATCTGCGAAATTTTTGCCAGGCTGCAATGGCTAAAGATGAAAAAAAATAGTCCCCCATCTTCATCAGGCCGCCACAAGAAGCTTATTTTACGTTACTGACATTATCCTACGTGCATTGATTAATGGAGGTAGGGATGTGCAAAACTCGAAAAATTCGAGTCGAGCTCCGCCTTACGCTCAAGGTTGACTCGACCCTTTTTATAAAAGCTCGAATGTTTCAAGTATTTCCAGTTTGTCATGTGAAGCGTTGCAGAAATCAATAAAACGTTAATTAAACATAATTCATCTTGCATTCTGAAGTATTAAAAAGTTAATTAGTTTTGAATTATACAGGTTGGAACTAATTAGAAAAGTTGGACTTAAAAAATGTTGGGTCGTCAGGTTTTTGTGGACCACTCTGTACTTTTAGCCTACGATCGAAACGTAGTGAGGGTTGGCCGGATATTTCAACGCGTGCTATGTGGAAAGCATCGGGCTTGAGATTACCTGTGACGCACCGTTTTGAGGTGAAGCTAATAAATTTTAAGATAACAAATGCGATAGCTGGAATGGTTTCGGTCTCGAGTATTAAGATTGTCACGGAGCATTCCGATGTCAATAAAACTAAAATTAAAAAAAAAAACTAGTAGAAAAAAGTTCGACCATCGGAAATGTTTTATAACAAAAAGACAAAAAGGTGGGCCAGACTCTTGGGCAGAGCATGCTAGTTGAACACACTTTGCTGCATGAAAACTTACACTAAAGTAGACTAACGATTGTAAAGAGTTGATCTTAAATTAAAAGTGTTGAAAAACTCGTACCTATTCTGGCAGTTAACATTGAACTTGGTTGAAGAGTAGCCTACGATTTTATATTGTAACATGGTAGTTAACATTGAGCTTGAATTAAAAGTTAGGAAATACTGTAATTCAACTCGAGGCTCGAATCATTGGTCAAGTACTCGACTTGAATCGACTCGAAGTTAAATTATTGAGCTCGCACACTCCTACTCCCTGGTGATATTTGCTTTTAACCTAGGCAGTTTCTCCAGTATCCTCTTCTCTTAACGTGATTTTAATCTCACCACTGGGTCAAATGTAAACCCGTCCAACATAAGCTTGCACATCAGTTGTCAAATTCACGAGAGTAAACTCGCACAACACATTAGGCACTGGGACTAATTTCAAATATCGACTACGGATCTTCCTTTCACTCCTAGAGAGCTCTTCCCCTGAAAGATTCAGAACAAATGGGAAGTCATCACTTTGTGGGGGCCAACCACGTGCCAATCCTCTCTTCTAGCACCAGGGTTGGCATTTTCCCTGGAAAAACTAGTTCTGGACAGGGCACTAGTAAATACCGGTAAAAATCTGGTAAATACCAGCTAAGTGGGGATAATGTTATTTTTTTGTAATTATTTTTTTTATTACATCCATTTTTTTAAGTTTGGGGCTCATTAACAGCTCATTAACAACGCTAATAGTAGTACTTAGTAATTCTATTTGAAACGAAAATTCAAGTAACAGTAGTGAAACTACTAACATAGAAACTTTCATAAAATAAGAAGAATCTCAATATTGGCTACTGTATTTGGTTTTGGTTTCTCTTTCTGATTCTACTTCTGAGTTGGACATTACTTTTAAGTTGGTGTTTTGCTATAGGATGCTGCGTGGCTGATTGGATCCCGAATGGTAGAGAATGAGTCGGAGTGAATTGGTGTTTGAATTTTTTTTCAGTAAGACTACTTGCATGTTACGTGCTAATCCATAACCCACATGGCAATTCAAAAAAAAATTGTCAATAAAAAAATCATTAGGAGAATTTTTAGCATTTCAATTATAATTTTTTACTTAGACACACAATTATGTTCATTTTCGTATGTAAATGTTTTGCATTAGCAAACATATTTTGAATCTAACTGTTCGAATTGAAAACACTTTTAATTATAATTAACACTAATTAATTTTTAAAACTAATATAATTATATTTTACACGTTAGGCCGGGAAAAAAAATTGTTCGGTTCTCGGGCGCGGGCGGGTCCCCAAAAATCATGCGGGTCAATCGCTTTTTATTTCATTCATCTTACGTCGTTACCCGTGGAGTGAGACACTAACGAAATATTTATTCTTGCGAAAACTATTGGACACAATTATTTAAAACTTATTACACGCACGCAACAGATATTCATTAAAATGCACAGAAAAAATCGGACAAATGGCTTTAATAGTTTCGGAGAATCGTTTTTTTTTAAATCACGTGCGGTAATGAAAATCGAAAATCACCGTGTTGACAAAACGCGTCCGAAAGTCGGCGTTAGTTAGGCTAAGAATCGTTGTTCCCACCTGATAAGCAATATTGTGAAGGTATATAAGGCTCCTTTTCCATTTTAGTTTTGCATCGTGGCTGCTGATTTAATTTTTTAATGCCGTGAAACATCATATTTCTTGTGATTTGCAATGACGTACTAAAACAAGTGCTCGTCAAGCGCTCACGTGAAATCCGAAGCGATCGGCGGCGTCCATGTTGAAATCGCGCATCAGCCAATGAGAGCACTCAAAATCAGTCACGTGGTGCCAACCAGCCAATAATGAAACGCAATTTTCAAATGCTTTGGAAAGTAGCTTGAAACGGCCAGAAACGGTCTACTACAATTCGCCTGATTGTCGAATGCCGAATGGCATCTAGAAAATATGCTGAGAGGCCTAGATTAAGGGGAATTCCAGCTTTCCAACTAATAGAAGATGGCAGCGCCCAGTCAAATGGTCCGACCGCTGATCAAAAATGACCAATTTTCTGCTTTTTAACTTAGGAAAAAAGAATGAGAAAGACATTTTTGCAGTTTTTAGTGAGTCTACACTCAACTAAAATTGTAGATATTGGTAACAACGTTTTTGCATTTCGATATTTTGGCGGAAAATAGCTCTTTTCGACCAATAGTTTACCTTCAAAGCTTCGACGTATATATACGTCGTTACTGTGTTTGGGAGGATTTTTTTTGGACGTATATATACGTTCATACAGCTTAAACGGTTAAAGATAAATGTTGAGCATTTTCATAGCATTTTGAAAATAAATAATAAAATAAAAAGCCGGGTGGCCTGGTCCTTTTTCGACCTGCCCGAGAACCAAACTTATTTTTTTTCCCGGCCTTATACACCTTTTTTTGTCTTTAACTGGAAATAACTGGGGAAAAGTAGTTTATCCCGGTCCGGTAAAAGCCACCCTTGGTAAATACCATGGCAACCCTGTCTAGCACCAACTCTATAGGGTCGTCTGTGGCCACCCAATCTCTCAAGTTTATGCACATGATGAGCAACAACACTTTGGGTGAATGTTTTACAAAAAAGTAGCATGGCGAGAAGTAGCGAATGCTGCCACATAAATCTGTGCTACATGCCAGCGCCGCGTCCTAGTTGTCTATTCTCTGACGATCGATGCACGTTGGACGATATAAATAATTTAAATAAGCTTCTTGTGGTGGCCTGATAAAGACAGGACTGTTTTTTCCATCATTAGGGTGCGTTTACGCAGCGACTCGCCTTTGCATTCTCGCAGCTAGAACTCAATCGCGATGGCAAAGGTGACATTGCCATGGTAAACGCTAAATGGATTAGCTAAATCCGACATCGTTTGAGTAAATAATTGCAGTCGTATAATCCGTGCCAATAATATAAAGAATTCCTCATGACGAAATAATTTTTCCAAAGGCTTCTGAACTTGCGTTATTTGCGGTTTTCGTTGCGAGGCGGCAGACATAAAACCGCCGCCATGTTGGAATTAGAGGTGATTTCTAGCTTCTAGCTGCGAAAATGCAAAAGCGAGTGGTTGCGTAAATGTGCCCTTAGTCATTGTAGCTTATTGAAAATTTGCAAATCGGTAGTATTTGTTTGATGTTAAATTTGACCCTGATTTTGTGTGTTGGTATCTGCTGTAGTCTGTTGTTCCTTACTGCTACAGCTCAACGATACCGGTAACATGGTTTGAACACTAGCTGGACTTAGTAGGCCTATGGGTTCATTTCGTGGCCTTAAGAAGTATGGAAATTCCTTACAGTCCATCACGATTTGCTACCGTAAATCTATTTATTTAGCCTTCAATCTTGCAGACATTGTTTACATTTCACTGTTAGAAACTTGCATGAAATGCACATAGTCATTTTTTGTCTCGTCATACAAACCAAGGGGTAGCTTGCTCCTCTACAAGGTGTTAGACTGTCTTGATTCCCGTAGCAGAAATGCCTCGGCATTGCACCAGTGGAAGATCGTTGTGGACAAACTTTGACCAAATTTACACCGTAGTGCTAATGTTTGACAGATTTTTCACATTGCAGTGCACCGTTTTAACGTCTTTCCATTGGTGAAGGGCTAAATCTGTATCTTCTTCCTCTGAGAAGTAATTTAGTAAAAACCATTAACCGTTGCTTATGTCTTAATACACAATGGCTATGGACAATTTTTTCCTCCCAATTATTGTCACAGGCAGTGACAAAAAAGTCTGCTGCTGGCGTTTTGGTTATTGGCACATTTCAGTTTTTAAAGTAACATGATGAAAAGATATAGGCTAACGGGTGACTTCCACAGTACAAAACTTCTTACATTATTCAGCACTGCTAGATTGACGTATTAATGGAAATTTAGTAATAATGGTACATCTTGAGATGACACGCATCCTTAATGGAAGTTGTTTCCTTTGATTTGCAGAAGGGTGATGTAGTACCGGTGAGTGTCAGCGTAGGTGACAAAGTCCTCCTTCCTGAATATGGCGGCACAAAAGTTGTGGTGGAGCAAAAGGTAAGCACAATTAATTTATTTTTAAAACTTCTATGATGAAACAAGGTTGGGCTCTTGTCACTGGGTGCTAAAATTGTTTCAAAGGAACACATAAGTTCAGGATGTTAGGAGGCGACAATAAAATACAAATAATACAAATGAATAGATAAATGGGCTCTTGCGCAATTCAGTTATGTCAGCATACTAAAATAAGCCATTTAAAACCTATTAAATTATTTGATAATCTGTTCTAAAAATGTCGAAGCTACTACCTTGAAAGATGGAAGACATTACAACCATACAAAATGCACAATTTCAAGTTCAGAGATATTTCCCACTTCAATATCTTGCGAATTTTCGAGTCATTGACTCATTTTGCTATAGATGCTGTAGATGTTAAAAACGGCCGACTATCTTCAGGCTATCTACTACATCACTACAATCTTGTCAAGTCATCTCAAATGTTATTTAAATCTGGCAGTTGGCCCATAGCTAATCTGTTGTGCTTCTCTACATGGTAATGTTAATCAGCTCGAGTATGTTTCACAAACTGTACGCAAATTCCAAAGTTGTTTATTTATGAGCCGTTTCTGTACAAATGCAGTCTAGTGGTAAGTGGTGCATCAGCTTCGTTTGTAAAAACTTTGGAATTTGCATAAATTTTGGGAAACCAACGCAACTAGGTTTTTTTGGTGAGGTCACCTACTCTCCCGAAATATTAGGCGGCTAATTATAAGATGGAATAACTGGTCACAAATTATAAATACTTGTTTCAATTCCCCGGTTATCAATGCAGAGTAGTTGATTGGATGCTGATTGAAAATCCTTATTTTGTTTTACATGCCGTAGATCAGTGTTCCCAACCTTTTTCAAACCGCGACCCCACCTAAAAAAAAATTTTTTTCCCCTTGGATCCCCCCTCCCCCAAGTAAATCTCTTCGCCCGTCGGTTTTACAACTAGGTGGTCTGGGTTGTGAGCTCCTCCAGTGGTATCCAGTGGTAGCCAACGCTTTTTTTGCATTTTAAGCATTTTAAACGTTGTGATTTGCTCATAAAAAAAATACTAAAATAGCCCTCGTATTTTATAGAATTGTACAATATACAAAGTTGTTTTTAGATTAGAAAGATTAGTTGTTAGCATGGAGAGATCATAATTAGAATTAGATTTTTAGAAGAGGTAAAAGTAATTTACAATTTTATTAAAGATTAAATTTCAGGGGAAAAGATTTTAAGATTAAAAGATTAAAAAAAAGTAAAATAATTTTTTTCCTGCCAATGTATCGCGACCTTCGGAGGACCACTGCACTGTGACTGAGGTTGGCGCTAATGACCACGTTGTCGACGCGCCATTAAGCCTCAATCATCATCATCATCCCCCCCCCTCCCCCCCCCCCCACGCCCCATAGGTTGAAAACCACTGCCTTAAATGATAACATACTTTTTTCAGTATAACTTAGGTTTTGCTAATTAACTCAGAAAGTCTTAGGTGGTAAAAATGGAAAACTAAAATTCTCACCTGTCTAGTTGTAAATGTTTGCATTCCTCGTTATTTTGTTCCGTATTAATATACTTGCTCAAGAGGATGCAGGTGAAGTGGTTTTGAGTGTGAATGATGCGAATTGGCAGAACTAGAAGCGACGGAGGCTGAAGTTTTTTTTTAATAGGTTGTCTATAGATTTCCTGTTGTCGATTATTGGCAGTATTGTTCTGTATGGTTTGCGGTTTCTATTGCATGTTTGGTACGGGTATATTCCTGCTCGTAGAGTGGTAGCGTGCATTCAGTTGTTTAGTCATTGGTGGTGTCAAATTGATCCACACCATAGTAACTGCAGTATTTGAATGGTGATTTATTAACGAAGCAGTTATAACCTTAAAAAGAAAAAATTCGAAAAAGCTGTCCCATATTGTGGCCATTACGGTTTAAATTGAACTGTGCACATTTTGCATCAATCGAGTAAAGCCAGTAATGTGGGTTGTTCATTTCAGAACAAAAAAACTTTTTATTTGGACAAGTTCGGCATGCCGTAGAATTTGATTGACTGCAGTATTAAAATCGAGAATTAAATGCGTCCTGAATTTTCGAAAAAATTGCGAGTAAAACTAAAGTGATACAGCCCCTTAAACAGAAGGAATGTTCTTTTATTCTAGCATTAGCACATTTTATGTATCAATGGATAACGGTGTGGTTTTTATTTTTATAGGAGTTTTTCCTTTTCCGGGATGGTGACATTTTAGGGAAATGGGAATCATGAAAACCTTGCTAGACCAGATGTGTTCAAATTTATTGATGAAGAAAAGTTGCAACACATTCTCATAAGTGATGAGTAGTTGATGATGGTTGTTTTATAGATGTATAGTTTAGTGTTTATGCAATAAAATTTTGTTTATTATAAAAATTGTGGAAGTTGCATTGTTAGTTTTCTACTTGTCATTCATTGAAAATCATTTGTTCCTGTTTTTTTTTTCCCCCCAAAATTCACCTACTAGCAATTACAGCGTTAAAAATAAAATAAAAAGCACTGTTCAGGTGTAAAAATCAACTTCACATGATTGTGGAGTTTACGAACTAACTGCCAATCTATTAGAAAGTAACACCAAGCTTCGTCGTAGGGTCGAATTGGCAGACGCCACGTTCCGCAGGCTCTCACCCTTCCCCTCACCGGAAAAAGACCAAATTTCAAAATCCATCACCCCTAACCGCCACTCCGTGTTCCCACAAGACACAAGCCTTCAACGCTGGGCAAGGAAACCCAGACTCAAAATTTCACTCCGCCTCTCCAAGTCCGTGTCGGCAATCGCACAGTTAGCTACGAGCCACACACGATCTCAACATCAACAAACCTTCAACCCTGTTCTCTACCCGAAAACATCCGTCATATACAGGCATCGATACCCCAAGAATGGATCAGAGCCAACCAGGCCATGCCGGAAGAACAATACTTCGCCCAACAGATTTCGCAGTGGGATAATGCCCCCAATTTTACACCATCAAAACCCGAAATACGCTTCGTTTCAAACACTCGCACACGCACCCTTCTATGCACCTACTGCCGTTCCCGTGCAAAAAAAGTCCAGCTTCTCCTTCGTTACGCGTCCCTAAAAAAAAAACTTAAAATCATCTCATAATGTGTTTCCGCGTCTCCACATCAGAATGGGCTGTCCTAAACCTTCAACCCTGACTGTTTTTGTTAGCTCATTCCTGGGACTTGTTTAGTTCAATCCACACAACTTTTTACTACATGAAAATTTCGAAACAACGAACCTTCAATCACCTTCTCGTCTGACGAAGCTGCAAGACCCCTCTGCGATGTTCCAACCATAAACATTCTCGTCGCACATCCAAAGTGAGCAATCAAACCCATCGTGGCCATTTAAACCTCTTGTTGTTCCCAATCAACAAATTTAATGGACTTCTAATCACCGACTCGCAATGAAAACTAATAAACCAAGTGAACCTGCCGGCACATGAACCAGTCACTTCTCAAGGTAAACCTTTTTTATTCTTTCATGAACTTGTAAAAAAAAAACGGTTCAGTCGGAGGAAACCCTGTCCATCTGCTGACTGAATTCAACAACTCGGACCCAACCCCACTTGATGGCTTCACGCAAACATCACTTGGCCACTCGCTTAAAAAAAAAAAGGTAAACCGATCAACGAGCCACTGGAGACCCAGTTCGCACCCTTGGGAACTCGTCACGATGGTGCCCGCCACCTAATTGACGAGGTCATCTGTAATACAAGAAATTTACGGGTAGTGTATATTTCCTTCCCCGGCAACTAGAAAGTCCAATTTTACCTGGATGGGAGGTCAAACCTCCCCTCTTGGGCCACCAATCGTGACATATCGAGAGGAAAAGAGATGGCGTCCAGCCATTTATAGGAAGCCTACGCATGCGCAGTGGGTGTGCGAACTGGGCGTATCTACATTTTTATTTCCTCCAGGGTAACAGGCAGCCAGGAACCGAATGCAGGAAATTTACAGGTAGTGTATTTTTCCCGTTAGAAACCGATTTTGACCTCCCATCCAGGTAAAATTGGGCTTTTTGACCTCTTAAAAGCCATCATTCCTGATTTCCTTTATAAGCCCAGTCCCTCTCTTTTGTCCTCGAAAAACAGAGGTCTCTTCCACTGGCTTTGGCCTCGGCGACAGAAACGACGGAGAAAGAGCGAAAGTTGGTTAATCAACAATGACTACTCTGCTCCGCACTGGAGGCTCCCTTCTAGGCAAAGGAGAACCCTTGTAGCTTGACAAAAAACCACCTCCACCACGACCTGGAAGTAAATCTTTCGCTTGTCAGGCGACGGAGCCTCCAACCCAAGACATTGAATTTTGATGTTGTGCCGAGTAGGAGGCTTGAATTGAAGAGCGCTTTCATAAACCAGTTGAAGGCATGAAAGGTGGAGAAAGACATTTTCTTGAATAGTTCGGAGATAAGAAAATGAAGGTGCTTCATGTTTCTTTGGCTTGATTCAAGGGCCAATCTTTCGCAAAGCAGGTTGACAGCATTGGCCAGAACATCATCTTGAGAAGCGGCTCTTTATTTACGCCTCGGCTTAAAGAGGTGTAATCTACCAACAGTCTGAATTCCTGGCCACAGAAACAAAGATGTACTTTGGAACTGCTCTTTTTATCCCTAGACGTGCCGATGTCCCCGCTGCTGTTTTAAGAGAAAACGAGATTTTTACGCCTCGGCTTAAAGAGCTGCTTCTCAAGCTGATGTTCTGGCCGCTGCTGTCAACATCCTTTGCGAAAAATTGGTCCTTGAATCAAGCCAAATAAACATAAAGCCCCTTCATTTTCTCCATCTCCAAACTACTCAAAAAAATGTCTTTCGCCACCTTTCATGCCTTCATGGGTTTACGAAAGCACTTTTCAATAATCCAAGCCTCCTAATTCGGGACATCGCACTCGGCACAACATCTAATTTGAATGCATCAATAATAGGGGTCGGACGAATAGCGAACATATTCGAGTACTCGCAAAAAATATATTCGAATTGTCATTCAGCTCAACATTTTTTGCATGTTTAGCCCCCCCCCCCAAAAAAAATTGTTTTTCATTAAATATCTAAATTTTATTCAGAAACGTTTTTTTATATTGGAAATGCAAAGCATACGTAATAAGATCACGAGTTTAATTTACCTAATATACTAGGTAAGGCAACTTGTATTGCATGGAAGTCAAACATTCTGCAGCATTCACCGAGGGCACAACCGAAGCTGCAGCCTGTAAGGACTTGAAACAAACTACGAGTAATTCAGAGGTCATTCCATCGACGAGCAAGCCATTCGAGAAGGTAGACGAAAGGATCTTGGAATTGACGGCTGCCCAGCAAATCGAGCAGTTTCTCCTATGTGCTGAAGCTGGAGCTTGATAGCTCTTACGAGGAAAATTCGGAAAAGAAGGACAATTAGAAATTCATTCTGGTGAGAAACCCTTCAAGTGCGGAGTGTGAAGTCTTGTGTTGAACCTGAAACTTAAATTAATAAGGTGAATACTTACTTACCTGGAACTTACCTGGAACTTACCTAACGATGTGGAAAGAAGCATTTTAAGTGTGGTGAAAAGTAAAAAGTGAACTCTGGTTTTAACCAGTTATGTTTCTTTTTTGAAACCGTTCAAGTGCAACTTGAAACACAAACTTTTTGAACTTTGTGATTTTAAAATCGTTGACCATACTGGTGAAAAGCAATTTGAATGTATTTTGTTGTTTAGCTTTTGAGACTGGACATTTAGTTTCCAGGAGGCGTGAATTGATCGCGAAGTTTATTTTTTTTATTAGCTTTTTGAAATAAGCTTTTTTAGACATGGCTAATTGGACCATGTAGGGTTTTAATTTAGGGACAGTGTGTGAACTCGTTTTTTTATGTGGTATAAAATAAACTTGACTTGAACTAACTTTATAAACCTTATTGCAGGCTTAGAGGGTACTGAGTAATACATGAGGTAGGTCTCCTTTTGCCGTAAGCAAAAACTTAGGAGGGAGGAGATGTAACACGCTATTTACGAATAGCAGGGTGCAACATGAGTGAACGCTCATGGTGCACCTTGCAGTTACATAAGCTGCTTGGCGTCCAGTCAACTTCCGTCTACACTGGAACTTGGCCGAACGCCAACAAACGAGCCTGCGCTATTGTTCAGACCAATTAGCAGTTGCGCAACGTAATGCCTCATGCTACTTCTATTGTTCACTCCCCCCCCCAAAAAAAAATAACTTGAGGGTCTGGACAACAAAAAGCCACTTTGTGTGGAGCAGGCAACTCGAAAAGTTGTCTCCCTGGGCCCTGGGTTCAGCGAAGGATAAGACCAAGCTTCTAACCTTGTGTTTTATGCCTAATATGTGTTCTCAGTGCATTGGTTTAGCGACACACTTGTGAAACAAAAAAACGTTTTCGCCTGCCAGTTGCGACGGCGACAGATTGGTGACCACACCTCACTTCACCGACAGGGGTTGTGGATGTCCACGTCCCCATCCTTGTCTGGTTGTGCCGACTAGATGTGGATGAACAGATGGCGACGACGTTAGCAATGCCTACTGGACCAAAGCTGCCGCGTCTGCAGATGAGATGGACCATCCTCCAGTTTATTCGCCCGATTTCTTCACTGAGGCTAACGTTTTTTGCATAGCATAGGCATACGTTCCTGAAGAGCGACAGCAGCTTGGATGATACATAACTGAGAATGTACGCGAGGGGGCAAAACATGCGCTTTTTAAGATTATTGAGCAACTCTACGCGCTCCTGCTGGTTACCGGACAATGCAAGGCACAGGCTCGACTTTTGAGCTGCCCTCCAGTGTTTTGTCCATCGTATACAGTACTGGGGACGGCGGCCCAGACAGTTTCTCATGAAAAATAGACTGGATTTTTTCTTACCGTGTGGACGCTGGCACACTCCACTGCCGAGTTTTTATGGAAGTTGCTTTTGTGTGTGTATTGCGATGCTTTATGCGGAAACTGGGCTATGGACTTCGCAATTGATATACTGTTTTTTTTTTTGTGTTGTGTAATGCAAAAATGTGTGTAATCTAGTCATTCATAATACAATTGTGTTCTCCATGTCTTGTCCCGATTATTCGTTTAAGTACTGCCTTTTACATTGTATTCTAGCCCTTTGATGTAACGGATTCTTGGGCCAATACGGTTAATTGGTTGGGTCCCCCCCCCCCCTTTCTTTATGCACTTGTTTAGTGGAACTATTTCTTATACATTTTGAATAGGACTATGTAGTGAATCCGTTTAATGGCATCATGGAACTATTCAATGGACTTATGTAAGAATTGGTTTCATTGTAATGGACTACTTCCCTGTTTTACGTACATTTTTGCTCCGTTTCACAACAAAGGTACAATGTTTGAGCAATAAAATATAAAAGTGTAACTAAGCAGCTGAAGCCTGTGGTGTGAAATGCACGGTTTCCAACACTTGTTAGGTACTTTAGCTCATGTGTATGTCCACGTTCGACCGAATTAAGTTTCCTAAAGTTTTTGCTAATAAACGCTTGAGCAGCCATCATCTGTCTCAACCCCCCCCCCCCTTCTAATGATCACTTCCATTATGTTGTTCATGCTGGTGGAAATAAATGAGGCTCAAGGTGGTCCCAAAAACTCCCCCCCCCCCCTCCCCCCTACCAGACGTGCATGGCCGTTTCCTTTTCTAATTAAATTAAATCGTCCTTTCTTTTGGCCCCTTATCCAGAATTATTAGACAGCAAGCTAAAGCCCGTACTTTGCATGGCGTGGGTTGTAGGCCTTACAGGGGTTATTTTTTATGAATGAAGTTGATTATTGTTGTCGCGCCATAGTTCGTTGGCATTTTAAGTAGGGTACAGACTTGGTTAGGTTGGGGGCACTGCCACGTCTGCCCCTGCGTCACTACGGCCCTGGTAGTCAGGGGAAGTATTATACCATCCTAACTTGTACAAAAAAAACAGTACCCGCCGATTCTTTATTATTAGTCCATGTTAATTAAACACGTGTAAAGTACAGGAAAGGAGATGTTTAGATTTAACCTTTGAAAAAGTACCGTCGAGTACAGCGGTATAAAAATCTAATATAGGCCTACCGTATGTAGTACCATCACAAAAACATTAATCGTTAATAGACCTTTATGTTTAAACATAGGCCTACGGCTATCACTCTGCTTTTGTTTATTAGACATTTTTCCTATTACATGCTAGTTCGAGTAAATTGTTGAGCACTAGACAAAAGACACGAGGTGTAAGGGTGTCCTTGTGAAGCCACATAACCACAAGTCATCGATATCTGCTGATCATGCAGGAGTGATGAAACCGATGTCAATCTGGCATCACCAGCAGACATCAATGACGAAAAAATTCTAAATGTCGCTCATTTTCTCATACTTTCACACTTTCACGATGTCTTGCAAATTTTCGACTGTTCTACTACAGACTTCAGGCATTTTTAACTTCCAGTTTTTGGCTCTGGCTACATCTTTCTACTCCATTAGAAATTCCAATTCCAACGGACTCGAAAGAAGCAGCCAGTTCCAAAAATGGAAGTTAAAAATGCCTGAAAACACCTAGCAGAACAGTCGAAAATTGTGAGCGTCATAAGTGTGAAAATAAGTGACATTTACATTCTTGAAGTTGATCGTGAGTTTCACAGAATAGGAACTACAACGCTTGCTTTTTTGCGATATCAATGAGACTAGGTATATTATCACAGCACAACCGAGTGAGTAGCATCCAGGCCTCCAATCGACCACAGACTTAAGTACATATAGGACTACAAAACTGACCCAACAACATTCGTAGGTGTTATGGAACCACCAACACTTAACACATGCTTGCGCCCTCAGTAAATAACACTAACTTACACTTTCCTTGCGTTTGACTACGCGCATGGTCAAAACTCGTGAAATCCAATTTCTATAGTTTTAAAAATAAGAATAGGAATTACAGTAAAGCTGTCTTCAATCAACAAAACAACATTTATTGACTCTTCCTTTCCACCTGACTGAAATACACAAGAGATTTTGCTTTCAGTAATATACAGGATTTATATTCATCTATGACAAGTCAAGAAGCTCAATTCGGTCACGACTACGCTTCTCTTTAGCTACAGCTTAACCACCTACTCAATCCCGTAACTACAGTGCACATTTTAATTCTCTTACTGGTATAGGTTTCTTCCACCATCGTCGTGCTTAGGACACGAAAGCCATCCGATAAATCTTGTCCACAATTTATTCACTACTGTTTTTTTTTCAACTTATTTACCAAAACACGCCAAAATCAAAAATGCCTACCTTTACTTTGGTTATTGATTACAGATGGGTATACCAACATAAGTATTAATTGCATTGTGATTTAAAGATGGCCAGACATTGTGGTCAGTGGTATAGAAAACCTGTCGCATAGCTGCTGAAACTATGTTGTCATTGGATAAGCATTACACAATGCTGCAGCGCCAAGGCGCCCGTACCTCCTGGACAATGCATGTAGTAAATGTACAAACAATTTTACAGCAATAACATCATCACAACACACATTTTGTGCTTACGATCCGCATCCAATGGATACTGTATCTACCCAAGAGGAAAAAATAAAAAGCTTTTTGTAAATAGTCCTCGATTCATAGTTGCCAAACTTATTTTGCACGAAATATTTGTTCAAACCCGAGAGGATGTTTTAAGCTAAACCCACATGCCCACCTGAATAACTTGATACAATCTGTTATAATCTGTGACCAGTTTCTACTAAGCACACTCTATTACTAAACCACTTTATAACTACAATTTGTACGGTGGTCAAACAAAAATCATCACAAATTATTATTGATGGTTAAATATACAATTTTAGTACACATTACTCATTAGCCGTACTTTGAAAATTTCTACAAGCGAACGATTTTTATGTTGCATAGTAATAAATTTTTTTAGAAACCAATATATCAAAATAAAATGGGTACAAAACAAGCCAGTATGTATTACATATCCGTAATGGTAGGCGCTTGGTTTGTATGAATACAAGACTGTACAACATGCCCGAACAATGTTTGTTGAAAAGTTCAAAGAACTGGAAATTCTTTGAAATAAGAGTTTGTTACCATAAAGAATATCTGCAAATCTGTGGATTAGAGAAATCTGCATCAATTGTTGGCTTACAATTTTGTCCAATGACTAGGTGTGTTGCGGAAAGTCCGAAATCAGATTTTGCAATACAATCCCCCCCTTCGATTAAAACATGATTACTTTGTTAACACAGAAATTGCACGCACCTTTTCATTGGTACCAATAAAAATATTGCTCAGTTATTGCTACATGTCTACAAGATGGAAGTGATATGATAAAACTGTTGCTCTATGCACACTAACTATGTATACATTTTATTCATGCACGTGTGACATACACAAGAACTTTTGGTAAGTATACTTTTGGTAAAAAGCTGCTTCTATTTTGTAGCAAAGTAAGACAACAGCCAATATTACGTATACAGACATCTCTTGTACTGTGTAACATTTAATGCATTTCTTAACCCGTCCAACTTATTAAAGTAAAACATTAATATTATTACAGTATTTACCATAAGCACTTGCGTACAGACAAATAATATAGTCCATTTGGATGCGTCGTTACGTTTCTGTGCTTGCAAGACGTTATCACTAACAGTCTATAAACAATGTTCCCGTTCCATCGCCAGGCGGCTACGTAGCTCGAAATACTGCACTATAAGCCTTGCACTCTATTTAGCAGCCAATTTCTTCAAACCTTCTGTTGACATGGATTTGGGGCGCTCTAAAGGAAGGCCGAGTGCTCGGTCCCAGATCAAAGACGCCATCACTCCCAAAGCACGAGACACACCAAACAGCACGGTGTAATAACCCATCTCTTTCATGCCGTAATACTGTAGGGAAAAAAAATCAAAAGGAGTAAGAATTGTATTAATGATTGTAACAATTTAAGTTTTTTTTGGAGTTTGGAATTACCAAATCATTGACATGCTAGAAACCTTTCAGCCATTGTTAACGTAAAAAGGAAAGACACCTGTTGAAACTAAGTTGGCAGGAAAGGTTTCAAATCCAATATTGGAGGAATTGTAATTCTTTAACAATAAAATATTCGATTATCATTCAGAAATGCCGTTATTTCCTAAAAACAAGTCTCAAGTCTACAAAACCCACATCTTTATTTTTGAGAGTTGATGGGATTGATGCACACTTGTAGCTTTCTTTATACGTGGCTTCTTCGTTGCTTGGTGCCATATCTTGGGGTTTATTTTTGCATGGTCAAGCACTGACAGTACAAGTTTGGTTTAATTTCTGAAAAAACTCTGCAATTAACCTGTGATGCGATTGCTGCTAAACAAAACATACTGAGCCATCTAGGGAGTATGCAAACTCTCAGAGGGGTCCAGAGAAGAGCCCCGGAAAACCAGAAATTTAACCCGACTGAAAAAAAGAGTACCCACTAGCCAAAACCAGCCAGTTTTTCGCAGCTCAAGAAACGATTGCACGTCTGCATTAAAATTTGTCCAACTCCCTTTACAAACGTAGTAGAGGCTTCATTTTTGTTTAACAGCTCGCAATACTTATGCCTTAACTCAAATATTCATACACAAAAATTATAAGGCGTGTTGTGGGAGGGAAAGTGTGGCAAATGTATTAAAAACAATAAAATGTAACATAGTACTGGCTTTGAGAGCAATTTTGACCAACTTTATATGCTGTTGACAGGGTACTTTTTTTTGCATAAAAGTAATTATCTGTTCACACCAAAAATGAACAGAATGAAGAAATTTATGAAACTTTTTTTTTTAATTAAATAAAATTGTTGTCCGTCAGTAATGCACTAATTCTGGTCCAGAATGGCTGCCCTGCTTAGCAAAATACTCAAGGAAATATAGGCCTATTTAGTACTCCCACAGTTGTAATTATTTACATCCATTTGGTAAGCTGTTCTTAATTAAAACCTAAGAGGTTGTTGTTTCTCGTTCATTTGGGCAGAAAAAAAATGTAGTTTATTTTCAGTTATTCCAGTCGCTGACTGTAGAATGCTGTGAGAGTGACGAAGCACTTCAGCAAAGCGAAGGCTAGACCTATTCCCGACTAGTTCCATTCATAGAAATCTCCGAAAGCCATAGCGGTTAAAAAAAAAAACAACCAACTGACAATTATTCTGGAAATATTGAAACTTCATCAATCTTGAATTCGCGTAAAAGGCAGAGTAATGGACAGCCACCGAACAAGCGACGTGATACGGACAGAATGGCTGCCGCGGGTTGGGCCTCCTTCGTTGGCAGCGGCCATTCTAAACGCATTCTAGTGTTGAGTGGTACCCGAAATTTGTGTGACGGTGCCGGTACCAGCAGGGACGACACTGAGGGGGGGGGCCCCCCCACGCTCGCCCCCTATATTTTTTGCCCCCCCACCATTAAATGATAATCAAATGTATACACGAAGAAAATTCTTGTTACTTATTAAGAAAAATACGTTAGTATCTTTCACAGCGACAGGAAGACACATCAATGGACACATTACTGCGAGAGTTGTAAAACCATATTTTTTCAACTGGATTTAAAAACATTCCCAAAAAAATGGAGCAGAAAACAGCAAAGAACGTTCGGTGTGAGAAAGAATTGAAAGTGGTTTTTTTTTTTACATTTATTCTCTTTTATTCTCTTAAAGTAGAACCTTCGGTTCGCCACCCTGCCGCCTCCCCAGTAAAGAGATTCTAGCGTCGTGTACCAGCCTAGGTACCACGGTACTCAGTATTTAACGGTTCTTAAAATTTAGCAGTACTTCCTTCGGTACCTCCAGTACCAACGGTATTTTTTTTTTAGTAGCCTAATCAAACTAATTAAGGTTGGAAATGGAATCATCAATTTCATTTACGTAGCCCCTCCCCCTCCAAAAAAATAATCACCAAAAAGGCTACTGAACTTTGATCGCAATTTTATTTTTCTGTTAGTTCTTATGCTGGTTGTAGAATCAAAGTTACACAAATTTGGCTCCACTTTTGTGTATTGTTTGGAATTCCAATTTTACCATTGTTGATCTTTAACTGATTATTACACTGCTTTCAGCCCTACAACACAAGGACTGACTGAACTATTGTTATAATTTTAGAGCCTTTTTTCATATTAAAACAATACCGGTATACCGCCCAACACTAACACATTCTTAACTCGTTTCAGTCTTCTTTACCATTATATTGCTAAAAAATGAACAGTTTGCCAATTCACTCCTGTCTAAAGTGGTGTATAATGCAAATCAAAATTCGAATCGAGAGAGCTGCAATGGCCAACATTTTTTTATCGAAACTCACGGGGCAGCGAGCAAACAAGACATAGGTCTGGAAGAAATTAAATATTATTCGCTAGAAACTAGTCACGCGGGCAAAATGGCGGGAAACTTCAGCAGACATGCTTTTAGTGAATGAATGCTCCAGGAGCGACTCAAGTACCACGCGGACAGACGTACAGCTCGATAAAGTGGCTCCCGTAAATTCTACAGGTCTGGCACACCTTCCCAGTAAATTTACGGGCCTAGCACGCTCTCCATATTCCAGACTGATCTGGAGCTTATGGAGAGTACCGTAAATCGCCTTATTAACCCTGGAAAAGCTATGGCCCACCCTCCTGAAATGCTTTTAAGGTCAGAAATTGTGAAGTAACATCATTACTTACTGTACCTAGGTTATTTCACGATTTCTGGCCTTAAAAGCATTTTAGATCATAATTTTTATGCTACTAAAAGACTAAAAGCTGCAAGCATTCAATGAAATCAATAAAATGTTAGTTCAGAAAAACTTAACACAATTTCAGACAACAGGGATCCTCATCAGATTCTTGCAAATTTTCAACAGACAGCACTGTAAATTGCCTATTAAACACCCATGGGCGTCTAAATTAATTCTACAAAAAATTGGAGGGGGCGTTAACAAAGCTACTACAATATTTCTGACCTAAAGTATTTTTTGGGATGAGCGTTCAGGCCTAAATCCATTGTGGAAAAGTTGATTATTCACGCATGTGATCTGGGCTCAATCTAGCATTAACGTAATGGCTTTATTCTCATTTATTCACAAAATTAGTGTATTAGATCGTCCTCCTTCCAATATCTAACCTAATTCAAAGTTAAAATTAATTTCTAAGGTTGTACCGAACAGAGTCAGCTGAACAGATTTTGGCAGATTTTGTGCTGATCGGCAAAAATCGGTTCGGCGAACAAAAACCTGCAGATTTTTTATTTTTGGCAGGCCCTTGACAATAAATAAATTCCGTTTCACCACATGTTTTGGTACCTTTTGTTTTAATTTAGGCTAGGCCTACATGTTTTACATTGTTTAGGCTAAGGTTAATAACGGACAAATATTTACTTTATTTGGGTAAAAAAAAAATGTATTCCAATGTTTGCATTAGCCTACAAATTTGTTAGCCTACAAGTTAGTGTAAGCCAGAAAAAAATTGTTAAAAGTCGGTAGCGATCGGTTCGGTTAAATCGGATTGGTACACCAACCAGGTTGTGGCTGATCGGATCGGAATCTGTTCGGCAAAAAAATGCTAATCGCCTCTGTACAGCCTTAATTTCTAACCATCACCAACCTTCAAAACAGACACGCGATTCACGACCGGAAAACGCCACGCACAGTAACGGCATAACGGACGCGGTGGCCTGGATGTTTCAGTCTGAGGCTCCACGGGTCCAGACCTACGCATCCACTTCCACCGGAATTTCCGTCTTGGATGACAATATGTAACTCTTACCGTGATAAATTTGTCAACACACGCGTTTCCCGGTGGTGAATCACGTTGTCTGTTTTGAAGGTTGGTGATGGTTAAAAACTAGTTTTAACTTTGAATTATGTTAGATATTGAAAAGAGGATGATCCAATAAACTCACTTTGAGAATAAATGAGAAAAAGGCATAGCGTTTTCGCTAGAATGAATTCATATTACGCACATCAATGATCGATCGTGTAGGCTTAATATTACCGACTTTTCCGCGATCACAAACGCTCCCGTGAATCGTGTTGGATTAAATGTTGATTTCGTTAAATTTATGAATCTTTCGTTAACTTTGCTGCAGAACAACCAAGATTTAAAGGGATAAAACGTTGATTTCGTTAAATTTTTTAGCTTTTAGTTATTTTACGAATGACTAAAAAAAAAAACTATTGGTGGGGGAGGGAGGGGCGAGTTACGGCTACTACACGATTTCTGACCTTAAGGTATTTTTGGGAGGTGGGTGTTAGCAATGCCAGGGCATTTATTAGGCGATTTACGGTATTTTCGTCTGTCTTCATCGGGCACAAACAGTTTCGAGAGCTTGCAACTAAATCGCTTTGGTAATCGGTTTCGAATACGCGCTCGGCATGGCTGACTGTCTGCATCAGACTTAACTCTCCCAGCACTTTGTCTCCTGGAAAAAGTCTTCTCGCAGCAAAAACCTGATTCCCGCATTTGAAGCACCACGTGTATGTCACATGGGATGTTTGATCTCAGCATTATTGTTTTGCTCCATCCAATTTTATGCGTCTCCATGTGATGGGATGCAATGCTGTTTTTTACGTCATTATTTGTATCTGCCATGTGCTGTTTTACTATCTTTTTAACTCCCACGCGTGTTTCTCGGATGTTAACAGCACTGCACCCATCACATGGGACTCTGTACACTCCTTCACGTATATGTGGGACCTTTGGCAAGACATGCACGCAATGATGTGGAAGTTTTTTTTCGAAACGAGCAAGGAATTAAAGTGAGGCTTTTGAGCAAGAGAAAGTTGTGGAAAGAGGAGAGCGAGTGGAGAGCGCCGGAGAAAAGCAGCAGCAGCACTGGAGAATATCACCAATACTCAAGAAGGAGTCTATTGCGTGTCATTCGGTGACTGACGCCATATATATAGGAGAAACCCACAAAGGAGAGCAAAATAGAAGTTCGACAACACATGGCTGACACAGAGAATGAGACGGAAGAAAACGGCACTGCAGTGCAGAGCCTGAGCACGCATCATCGCATTGCATGGGAGAGCACCCGGACACTTATTGTCTCCAATTCCAAAAAAGTCGACACCTAAAATTACTAGAATCTTTACAGATTCAAGCGAAGTTTCTGGTGCATAACGATCTGCGCGAATGCCTAATCAGCATATGGGAAAGACAAGCTGATAAATACATGAGGCATTGACTGCAGCCAAATTCAAATTAAGCGGCAAGTGCCGATCGTGATGCAAACCAGAGAAACAAAACGCGTTATAAGTGCTATGAAGCAATAAAAAATTAATTTGTATTAATTTCAGAGCTGTCGAACATTTGCTGAATGCCAGTGGTATTATGCTTCATTAAATAAGGAAATTTGTAATGAATAAATATGTTGTAATGAGATGTATTTAATACTGTTAGAGTAGACAATTCGCTGGGACCATACAATTTTTTTGTTAAACTGAAATTTTCGTTATAACTTTATTAATAACGCTCACAAAAAATTAATAACAATACCTGATTACAACCAACATAATATGGGGACACACACATTTTAAGAAAGAGCATAATTAAGTCACAATTTTAAGAACCCACCTGCAAAAGAACACCACTGTGAGCATCTACATTGGGCCAGGGGTTTTTCACCTTGCCCGTTTCCATCAATATTGGAGGAACTACTTTGTACAATTGAGAAACCAGTTTGAACAGTGCATCCTTGGGTAGGTACTTCAAGGCAAACTCACGCTGGCAGGTATACCGGGGATCAGTCTTCCTTAAAACTGCATGACCATAACCAGGAACAACCTAATATATAGAATCAGTAGCATACAAATAAGGACTTACTGGCTTGAACGAAAACACTAACACGCCTGAGCAATAAAAAAAATAAGGTAGAGGTTACGGCCTAACAAGTTCGACAGTTCTCAAGCACCGCCAAATCATAGCCTTCTTACCAGACACCCTGCATGTTTATTTCCTAGCATACAGACCGATAACAGAAACACATGTACTGGAAATGGCGGGGTGGCGTCATAGTAGCAAAAAGACAAAAGAGCAAAAAAACGTAGGGCGTCATAACAGCAAACATTTTTTTTTGCTATTATGTCGCCCCGACATAACAGCAAAATGACATAACCGCAAAACGACAACCAGCAAAATATCAACGCAGCATTAATGCCATAAGTATTTTCGACATATGCTGTGGCGGAGCTAGGATGGGGCAAGAGAAGGGACGCCCCCAATACACACATGCTTCGCAGAGAAGCGTTGCCCCCTCATCACTTTTAAATATAACGTTTTTTTTACCAGTTTTTAACCCACTGAAATCATGTGAATCGAGTGGGTTCTATTCCCATGCTGTGTTCAAGATACTATGTCGTTTTGCTGCTGTGTCGTTTTGCTGCTGTGTCGTTTTGCTGTTGTGACGTTTTGCTGTTATGACGTTTTGCTGTTATGACGCTAGCGTGGATTTTTGCGCTTTACTCTTGTGACGTTTTGCTGTTATGTCGGGAACATGTTTTGCTGTTGTGTCGTTTTGCTACTATGAACTCACCCCGAAATGGCAACAAATTAATGGCGGCTTGTTTTAGTAATGAAAAGTAACCGCGACCTGCCTAAAGCAATGTATAGTGAGCGTAAAGGAATATGCCGCTTGAATTAAGCACGAATCGATGCATATACCTTTCATCCAAAAATTATTGGTCCTAGCCTGGAAATTAACGACAGATTTGCCAAGAGGTTCAACCTGCCTAAAAATTAAATGCTGCTTTCAACTCCCTAACATGCTCTTCATTAGCGATGCTGTAAATACCTAACCCCAATCTGCAAATCCGAACTGACTGGTATAAACGAGTAGCTGCTTAAAAGTAGGAAGCGCCATTACCAAAACTGATTTCTGATAGCTAGCCAGTTGTCAGTGTTAAAACAATTACAGGCACCAAACCACAGGGGCCCAGGGACAATTTTGCTAGGTAATTCCAATTCCCAGGATCTTTTACATACCATAATCGACATGAACACAAGGTGTTAAAGCTAAGGACATGTACCGTCAAATGGCTCATTTCCTCCATGTATTTGAATTTCACAGTAGTTCTATTAATAATGTTTTAAGGACATGTAATTTCTGAGATAATACTAGGCCCGATTTTGTGACGAGTTTTGTTGTGATGAAGGTGCAATTTTGCGAGATTCAGTGCAGTTTTGCAGTGATGGATATGGAGGCTGAATTCGATAAGGACATACCTTTGGCTTGTGCATTAACAACATTTTGATATAAAAAAATTCCAAGGGACAACGGAAATATGGGTGCACACTTGCACCACAGTTTTGTACCATAAATACGCACCACATTAAGTGGCTAATGATTGACTACTGACTTACGGCAACTTCGTGCCAACAGCATTGTTTGGTGCCGATTCACCTTGAGTATTGCTTAGGTGATAACAGTAGCTAACTGACAATTATACTGGCTTGTTTTTCATTAAATTTTTTTCGAAAAAACGTTGTGCTATTTTTGAAAATTTGTGGCATTTTGCAGCATTTTGCAATAATTAAATGCATGTTTTTTTTTCTTCGGTTAGTGATTGTTTACCAACCATTTCAAAATAATTTTTGTAACTCATTTAGAGAAAATGTTGCAAAATGTGCGAAGTCTTTGGTCACACCACCCTTCTCTGCTTCAAAATATCTGGGGAGGGGAGGAGGCGACGTCAGGTTCGAACCATAACCTTTGGCACACGAGTACGCAGTCAGGTTTACCGTCAGGCCACCTCAACCCATAACGAAAACTAAACTGTATTATAGTAACAAATCCTTTACCTGGCCTCCCTTCAGTGTTTTCCAGATGAATTCCTTTAGCTGATCATCTGTTACATCAGAACCAATTTCTTTCTGCAACTTTGTTACCCAAACCAACACTTCCTGCAAAAAAATTTAAACAGGGTTTTATTAATTCTCATCTTTATGGTGTACCATTTACTTGAATTTAAAGGCATTTATTTTTTAATATATTGCAGTCATGTTTGGGAGTAGAGGTCCACCAATGTTGGCATCAGAGCATCGGAATCACTTTTAGGCAGCAACAGAGCTAGGACTTTTGCTGAAAGGGAGCAAAGACAAAAAAAAAAAAAGAGGGCATTCTCGCTAACAATGAATGGCATCTGGGTAGGGGTGAGAGGAGGCGGCAGGTGCTTAAAAACTTGATTTGTATCGCATGAACACTGCTGGACTTGGTACTGCCATAGTCTTAGTTGAAAGTTAACAAGCGTATCATTGTGCCATTTAGTTTTTTTGGAACTTGTGAACTTGAAACTGCAATTTGTCAATATATTCAAGCCAGTACGGTAAATATTCAAACATTAATGAGAGCTTTAGCTACTTGTAAACGCACAGTGCTTTATGTTTACGTCTTGTACGCTTCGATTTCAAATTAAAGTATATTTACCGTTCCAATATTCTTTCAAATTTCCGACAGTCTGGTTTTTCTGGAGTCGGAGGGGATCAGAACAACTGTCGGAAATTTGCAAGGATATTGGAACGGTAAATATCCTTTACTTTGAAATCTAAGCGTCCAAGACATTAGGGGTGTGCGATATTAAGATTTTGGGTTTGATTCGATTTTGAATGACTTTGGGAAGAAAACCTCGATTTCAATTATTAATTGATTTCATTATTCAATTTTGTTCTTTTCAATTTTGATCTATTCTGTTTATCAACTTGTATCTATATGGGCTAGCCTTTGAAAAAATTACCAAATTCCAGTAATTACATTCCTGGTAAACTAATATTACTTCCAACCCATCCGAATGTCAATCCAGTAGCAGTCGCCGCTTGGCCAGTAGACCTTACAAAGCACTCGCCATTTCACAATTTTTACTCGCCACATACCAAATACGTCTTGTATGATGAAAGGTTTCTCTAATTTATGCATTAACAAAATTGTGTAATTTTCTTAAACTCCAGTATTAATGCAGAAAATCCAGTTATATAGCCCATATAAATCTGAGCACGCCGCCGCAAACCGCTCGTCTCTAACTTATACGGTTCCAGAGATACCCCTTTTTTAGTGGCATCAGCTAGTCGCCGATTTGCGAGGAAGGCTAAATTCCAAGTCGTCAACTGTTGATTTCCAAATGGCGAGTGGCGACCGAAGGGTTGATTACTTCAATACATGCAAACTTGAAGATAAACTTCGAATTGTGTTCGTTTAATAGGCAAAACTACATTTTTGTATTGACAGAAAGTTAGCAAGCAA